>JACBWW010000034.1:1431294-1644365 GCA_020086605.1 Lanius collurio | reverse complement strand
AGCTGCTGAGTTTGGCTTTCCTGTGGATATGTTCTCCTCCCTTGGTCTTGTTTCCTTGTCCCTAGACCAGAGGTAACTGAACAAGAGTGTCACCTTTATGGTATCTCAAGTTCCCTGAGGCAGCTTAAGTCCCATCCCAAAGCTGCAGTCAGCTGAAGGACGGCTGGGCTTGGGTGGTCTCAGCCTCTTTATACAGTTTTGCCATCGTGGGCAAGGTCCCTCCTAGCACTGGCTAAGCCCCAAGCCATGACACTGCGGTGTCTGACAGCGCTGATGTGCCCAGAGCCCCCCTGAGGCCCAGTGCCACACGACAGACACCCCCAGCCCCGCACTGCAGAGGCCTGGCTTTGGAGGGTGGGCTGTGCGGGGCAAGAGGAATTGGCCAGATGGACGCAGCCGGGGAGCTGTGGTCAGTGGCTGCACGTCCAGGTGGAGGCTGGGGATGAGGGGAGGAAATCTATAAATGGCTTAATAACAGTTGCACTGAAGAGCTGATCCTTGACTGATGTGTTGTGCTCCTCTTGGCCTTTGCTTTTGGTATTTGACCTATGACCAGAAAGGGAAATGCCCCAGCCAAAACCTGATTCTGAGCTGGCAGGTCAAGATGCACCTACCTGCTGATTTCTTTGGTATATGCACGTGCCTGAATTAATTGAAAGTATTAACTTGCGTGTTGAAATTAAAATTTGTTTTACTATGTGACTAGGCAATGAAGTGCACGTTGGAGAGTGTGCTGGTTTTTAAGCCTGAGCATCTCACAAAGATACTGAAATACAGCTCTTCAGAGAAAAGGCTGGTGTTAAGCACTTGCTTAAGTGCTTACCTGAACCAAGGCATACAGGCAACTCTTAATATATAGCTGGTATTGAAATTTTCCTGTCTAGTTAAAAATTTGGATGTAGGTTGATCAGAAGTCATATTGTTGTGTATGGCAGTTTTTTGTTCGCTGTCTTCTCTTGGGCAGTCAGGAGACAAAGATGTATATACATTTTCCACCTAACTTAGGTAAAAGTAAACCAGAAAGTGAGAGGAGTTAAAAAGTGACCCTCCAATTGGAAATGCCTAAGTGAAAAGAAGGTTCTGATGTTTACTCAAAGGATTTTCTCCTTGCTAAAAGATACTCACACAAGATTAGATGTCCCAGCAGCATATGATTAGAATTTGTGATGGCATTTGGATGTCCCTTCTAGACTTAAAAATTTTAATGTTGCTTCTGGCTTCTGTATCATAAAATTTAAATTATAATCTTTAATTCTTTTGGAGTGCCAGATCTATTTTGTAAACAATATTCTGCAGTGAAAAGTCTGGGCTTCCGGGATTTTGAAAAGAGTTATTTTTAGACAATAATCTGTATCTAAGTTAATCTTTGAGAAGGCTGAAGAAAAAAATAGAGGAGATGTGAACTCCCTCCTAAATAAGTGAACTCTGTCATAATAAATAGAATGTCATGCAAGTGAATGAGACT
Organism: Lanius collurio; assembly: GCA_020086605.1. NCBI lineage: Eukaryota > Metazoa > Chordata > Aves > Passeriformes > Laniidae > Lanius > Lanius collurio. The sequence goes on along the minus strand of JACBWW010000034.1, from coordinate 1,642,900 downwards.
CAATGCCATAAACCAGAGATCTCAGGCTGCAAAGTGTAGAATTGTCTACACTAAGTCAATAGGGAACTGTGTGTTCAAATACATACTTGCCCTCAGTTTTGGGTTCATCAATTTGATACATTTGACAGTAAAAGTAATTTTTAATTTAGAAAAATTCCAAAAGTTTTTTACTGCCTTGCTGTTTTCTCATAAAGCAACCTCAGAGATTTATAGATAGGCCTGGGTTGGGAGGGACTTTAAAGATCATGTAGTATTTTAGATTACAATCCTGATAAGCTCTGTTAGGGATCCATCAAAATTAAACTAGACCAAAATCATAGTTTATGACCATAGCTAGTTTAAAAACTGGTAGAATTAACTCCTGACTATTTCTTAAATCTTTTTTCTGTTTTTCTGTTTAAGAATGGACTACTATTGTTTGTTAACACTAACATTAAAAGCAAATAATTGTTCACAGTTGATTAACAAGATTTCAACAAAAATTTAAATTTGGTTTGGCTTATTTTTTTTCTTCTCACAGTTCTTAATAACTAAAACACTTTTGTTATTTTGACATCAAGTAACATTTATAGGTGTATTTCTGTTTTAAAACCTCATGCTCCATATTGTATGGCTTTATTTTCTGTAGTTCATATAAAGTTCCTTATAAGCTGGGCACTCTGTCTTCTCTGGTAAGTAGAGATAATACCCAGTTGGAAAGGAAGATTGATTTCTTGTGCCAATGAGGGAAAAAATTAAGCCTTCTAGGAAAAGAATAAAAAGCACACTAAAGAGAAAGATAGATAATCACTTTAAACTGAAAGACTTCTTGAACTTAAAAAAAAAAAAAATGGGTAATTTGGCAATGCATTGTGATGAGACAAGTGAAGCATGCCCCTCCAAAGAGAGGAGGGAAGATCAGTTCAAGATTAAACATCTGAATAGGTGTAAATGAAGACTTTTCTTTAGTGGAAGTGCAATCCAGTCTCTCTTACTTTAAAAATTCAGCTTTGTTGCTGTGTTTTCTTGATTCCATTTTGTAACAGAATGACTTCTCTCCAGGGATAGTTATTTGCTTTAGAGAGGCTTAAAGACATTATCCCTGGGTGGAAAAGAAACATATGCAGTAAAGAGTGTGTTTCTGGTATGAATGTTATATAGAATCACCTCCTTTATATGCAGTGCCCACTGTAAAACTCTTAATTTGTGTAGTAAAAAAATTGGTCTCTTGAAAGAAGACATCCCATTTCCACTGCAGGATATTTAATAATGAAGGTAAATCTGCAATCAATAAATCCAATGTGTGTGTATGCATGTACCTGTGTTAAAAAACGCTTGGGACAGCAGTAAACCTGAAAACCTCCTTGGTTATGTTTGGGCTTCTTAACTGAAACTTGAGTATTAAAATTTGGTCTCCCCACATATGGCTTAAAAGGTGATGAGAGAGAATAGCTGAAATGAAACAAGAAAAAAGGATTTCAAAAACATTCCTCCAAAAGACAGAAAGAAGCAGCTCTCTTCCCTAGACTCACAAACTGGTAAGGCTGACCTGACAGAGTTCCTGGTTGGTTCCTGTTTGTCATTACTGCTGACTGATTACAAAAATTAACTTTTAGCATTTATGTATTCTGCAGTCGCTATTTAGGTCATAACCTTGTAGCAACGGCTTTCACAGACTAATTGCTATATGGAAGGGAAGAAGGGAAGATAAAGAGGAGTTTTGAATTTTCTTTTTAAAAAAAATCTGTCTGACTGGGCCTCTTTTTCAAGAAAAGGTATGTAGCAATTTATAAATTGTATTTTAAGTCAGGTTATCGTATTTCTTCTGGAAGTTGTTCCTTCCCTAGCACTTGGACATAGAGACTAAGCACATCTAATCACATCTTTTGCTTGTCTCTGAAATAATCAGCTATCATCTGTTCCTTTTGAAATGACCCTTGAAGTGAACACAAAATAACACTTGAATACAAATTTGATTTCTATGATGACTTTATGCAATCTTTCACTTTATTCTGCTCCTTTTCTTATGTAAATTAGCAATGTATTGCTTTTTTAACTGTTACAGTACACATTGAACAGTATTACCGTTCTTTCAGAAACGTTTCATTTGCGATTCAGACATTCCCAGAGCTCCAAGTGTCTTTAATGTGTTAATGTTTCAAGTGTAAATGCTCCTTCCCTGCATTTTTTTTTCTTTTATTTCTTCCACGAAGTTGTTTTCAACAGACTTTTCAGTATCTGGAGAATGCATGAAGTATCTCATACTCACTCCATTTCATGTGGTAAACATAATTTTACGGATAGGATTTTTTCCTAGTCTAGTCAGAGTCCTCTGAGAAATCCTACAGGGCAGAATTTTTAGACTCATGCTGTTCTTTATGTGTATTACTTTAAAGTTGCCATCGTGCAGAAATGTAACTCCAACTAGTTATTTGGGGCGATGATCTTTTCCATCTGAGCTGACACCAGGGAAGCAATTTCTGGCTTGATTAGGTGCTTACCATGACTTTCAAGTTGGTTGCTTGAAGATGACCTGTATTTCTCTTGTGAGAAAACAGAGCTGATTTTCAGCTGGCTTCCCCTGCCTTCTGAATAATGCTCTGGGCTCTGTACAGCTCATGGAGAGCATCCTGAAGCAGCCCAATATCATGATGCAAGACCTTTTAGTTGTTTGAGGTTCTGAAATCCATTTCAATTATCTTCATTTTTTTGGGCAGCTGAACCTTAGCCTGTTATTTTAGACCTTTAATGGGGTTGATGGGAGGGGTGAGCTTGGTCAGCCATGCCTTGGTAAGTCTGTGAGTGATGTGACACATAGAGGAAAGATTTTTGAAAAGGGGTGAGTAAAATGCAGCTGGGAGCTGATTTGTACCTCCTGCTGATGGAAACATTCTCCAGATCAGCTGCTGCCCTCCTGAAGCCAAGTGCTGCTGGTGAGGCAGCACGTGGAGCCTTTTTCCTTTGAGATTTTTCCAAAGAAAGGATTCACTCATGACCTGATGTTTGATTTCCTATGCCCTACAGATAGTTCTGAATGGGTGGGCTTGCTTGGGTTCAGCAGGAGGGTGAGACTGGTAAATGAATTAGTACGACTGGATAGCTGAAGTTTGCACACCAGAATTCCAAGTAATCCACATTAAGTAAGTAGTTGAAGCCTGAGAAGAAAAGCCCTTTAGTAAGAATTCACAAAGAATAGGGGAAGCAGTGATAGAAGTAATACACTCAAGATTTTATGCTTCTGTCTTGTTCAAACTGATATTTTAGGAATCTGATGAAAAATCAGCTAGTTTTTTCATCTCCATAGTTCAAGTACTAAGCATTCTTTTCCTTGCTATTGGAATTTTTAACTTTTGTATTTTACTCACGGATATTGAGGGTGTTTTTTTTTTTTTAGGACATTAAGTGGTTGCTACCCTAATGTTGCAAAAACATGTGACACAAGCTAGAGAGTAATTTCTTCTGAGGCATATACAATTTTTACAAACCCTTTTAAGGAAAGAAGTCTACCGACTGCATTCTAAAACTAGGAAATGTCTTGCAAAAATTATAATAATGGAGACTTTTTTCATTGAAAGATGGTACTATATGCAGTTGCATCTAGTGAGGGATACAGCTATGCCAATGGCACAAATACTACTTCAGGAAGTGTTAGAATCATAATTGCATACTTGGAAAAATGTAGTAGCTGATTAGCATTATATTATTCTACTAGTTTTTTGATGTAGGAAAATATTTATAGCAATTAAGGGTGAAATTTGAGGCAGGAGTATGAAATCTGTTGAGGTCTTGACAATAGTCAAAAGTCAATAAAGAGAAATAAATTCTTGATGCTTTAAAAAAAAAATGGGAATTTGGTTGGCAAATTGTATTGGGGAACCTTCACCCTTCCTGTTGTTCAGGGCTAACAGAGAACTACCTAGAGCACAGGTGATTCCTGTATATTCACTATTTTGGGTTTTTTTTTGTGGGCAGTGCAAAGTTCCATCTTCTGATGCAGTTCCCCCTCTTTTTTTTCCTCTTCCCTCCCCCCCTCAAACACCAGTGGGAAACCAGCTCAGAAAAAACAGCAGTGTTTAACCTATCAGCAGCTTCTTCCCAGTGTCTCTCCTAAAGGTACTAAAGGCAAAATTATGCCTTGAAGATATTTCTGAGCACAGGAGTTGCTACAATGGTATGTTCAGTGCAGTGCCTTATTCAGGACTGTCTGGTATGTTCTCAACGTGTCTGCTTACCCAGAGAATGTAGCTATATCTGTCACAGCTATAACTTTTATATAAAAATTCTCACAGGGGAGAAATCTAGTCTCTGTGAGCTGCTTGACCTTCCTGAGAGTATTACTGTCAGTAAAATATTTCTCTTGAACCTGTGTGTAAAGTGTTACCATAATAGTTCATATGTATATATATATATATATATATAGGCACATTTAACTTAAATTGTAAACTGATTTTGTGCAAATTTAATTCAAATGTAAGGCCTTGGGCTCATTATTAATTCAAAAAAGAAAAACCAAGTTATGTGTTAGAATCTTTTAATGTGACCTAATATTTTACAGTAAATGGTGATAGTAGGGGTTGTTAATACCTAGGTTGTCTTCAGTCTAGAAATTAAAGCATCATGCTTATACACTGTGGGTAAGACTTTCAGCAAGGTAAAATATAATCAAAGTGCAGAACTGACTGTTATAAATAAAGAATGCCCCAAGCCAGAAGACTTGGTTAGGTGTGAGGATGCTTATTTGCAAGTAGGAAGACCTGGGCTCCTGTCCTGCTTCCTAGATTTTCTGAGCTCTGGATAACATGTGTTCACTGTAAAATGCTGATGTTGCATTCCAGACCTGCATGTTCTTTTCTTTGTGTACTAGAAGCCTAATGATAGTTGTCCTTTATTCAGTGTATTGGGTAGTTTAGAATTCAGGGTATCTTTAAAGACTAAGGCTTGTAACAGCAATTCCCAGTCTTTGTTGTGCATCCTGTCTTTTAAGGGAACAATATTTTTGTAGGCCTTTATCAACATAAGATGATTAGGCCAACAAGAGGGCTGTTGTCATGGTATTTTGTTTGGAGGCACACAGTGCCACCAAATCAAGATGCTCCCTACAGAAACACTGTTGGTTATTTTCTCATTTAAAGACAAGTGAAACTTAATGCCCATAACAGGAGAATTTATTTTTGTTTTCTGGGATTTTTTCTACCATAGGTACTACCATTACTTTGGAAGGTTGCCTGAAGTTGTCCCAGATGCTTCTTACAGAAAAATGCAAATGCATCAAAAAAAAGGCAAATTCAATGTGAAAACACACATGATCTTTAGATTTCTGGATAAGTTGAATTTGGGGAAGGTAAAAAAAAGTGTTCATATGGTAAGAATATGTATTAAAAAAGTGTTTGACAACTGCAATGAAATGACCTGTTAAACATGACAGACTGAAATGATCATCATACTGATCAGAAAGAGAAAAGGAAAAGACGTGCTGATCTCTCAAGGCTTCCATCAGCTTGGGCTAACTTTGAACTACATCTAGAAAATAAGCCCTATCCTTCCTTGACTTGGAACCCCATCAAAAATGTTACAGAAATCGCTTTGGATCACATAGTTGAGGAGAGAACTAAATTTTAAGAGCTTTATGGCCAGAAGTAAGATTCTGACTGTGTTCCATTTCTGGTAGCGATCAGTATCTTGGTTATTTCTCTGCTTATGGTATCATACCTTCACTGATGTGAGTGCTGTTGTGTACATTTTCTGTACATTGTCCACTTTGTACAGTTTCTACACTTTGCATTCAGTTAACCATTTGATCATAGTCCATGATAATGAACATGATTTCATACTGTAATTCTATTAATCTGTGTTATTTAGGTATTAAGAAGATAATGACTATAAGAAATCATTGGTAAAATTCAGAAATTAATAGCATACTTCATATTTTGATATGAGAGTATTGAGACCAAAAATACACATGTAAACAGAGAGCTGTGGGGCTTTTTGGTCGATATCCTTGTGTCTACCTGTTACTCTGTTTTAAATTGAAGTTTCTACCAGATTGGATAACCTTTCCACTGGAGTTCATCAGTGTGTGTTATTTGAGCAGTGTACTTCTTCATTTATATTAGAATGTGTTCTTTCCACGGGGGTATCAAGAGCTGTGTAATTAAGGAACAGCATGCAGGTGAATGACCTAGATATTTCACACTATGCAGCTGGGAATAAACAAATAATTTTCATGTGCATTAGCAAACAGAGGAAATAAGCTTTTATGAGGATCTTTCATCTAAATCAGGTGAATGGATACACATCAATATTTACTGCAATTGGATGTAGTGGTCTACAGTAGACAGAGTACCATAACAATATTTAGTTCAGAACATGTCTGTCTTTGCAATGTCAGGGTATTTTGTTTTATTGCTCTGTGCATTGTCTTCTGAGATCACTGCACTGGTAGCCTGGAAATCCTGAAGGCAGATGGCAATACATGACCTGCACTTGGGAATACAATAGTCTATAGTCTATAACAGCATCAATATATGAAGTTTCCTTCAAAAATAAAAAGCTATAATGAAAAATGAAGCTAAAACAGAACTCAAACCTTGTAACATATTAGGTAAGTCTGATAGCACAAGGTTTATGTCAGTAAATAAGTAGGATAAAAAAATCACATTTTGATTTCCTGCTCCCCCTTGCCTGAGATTTTCATGAGGTCATGCACTGTACTTCAAATCATGTGTTTCAGGGTAAGGGGGTGGTTGTGATTTCTGCTAAGGGAAGACTTCTGCCTTCTTCACAAGCATGAATGGTTAAACTTCAGTGGAAAGCTGTCTACCCCTACCCTAACTCAGTGTTAAAAATAACTTCACAATTGATGAACCTCATCAGTTGTGCATGTTTAGAATGTATGTAGTGCATGTGCTAAGAAAATCCTATTTGCACTGTTAGAAACAAACTCACTTTTTGGTACAACTAAGTCTTCAAAGTCTTTGGGACAAAGTCTTTAAACCAAAAGAAAACTCTCATTTGTGACAAGTCAGCTATACCTGGTATATTCCTCTCCCCAGCCAGGCACACACACATCCCCTGACACGAAATGGCTGATTTTTATACCCTTTCCCAGCTGGGGGCGGTCCCTGTCCCCTTTCCCATTGGATGGGTACCCAGGAATTTACACTCCCGACCACCTACTCTTCTGTCCCCTCCCCTCTCTTCCTTCTTCCTTTTCTGGTTCTGTTTTCAACCCTGCCCTTCTCCCAGTTCTCAGCAAGAGCAACCCAACAGATCAACCACAACACAGCCAAGTGATAGATAAGAGCAAATAGGAAGCAGAACCAACAGCTTTCATTATTTCACTCAATAATCCTTTTTTTTTTTTTATTTTATTTTTTTTTTGGGCTGCAGCAAAGTGTTAATTCATCTCTCACAGTGTGAGGACTAGAAAATGAGTGGAATGCTGTGGCTTAAATGAACAGGTTGTTCACAAGTTAATGTGGTATAGGATGGTGGACATGTGAGAGTATATTGGAGCATTATGTCCTTATGGGAAAGCACACACTCTCTTGACTGTAAGGGAGGATTAACTTCCTAAATCAGGCATACAGTACGTTTAATAATGAAAAAGATGTCAGCTGTTTTTTTTTAAAGAGTTACTTCCTTTCCTGTGTAGTGGATTGTTTTGCTTTGTGTTGGATTTGTAGGGGATTTTTGTTGATTTTTTTGTTTTGTTTTGTTTCTTTGCTTTGTTTTGTTTCTTTTTCCTCTCAGAAGACTGACACAGCACAGGGACTGCAAGCAAAGATTTCTGTGATCAGGTCTCAAATGTGACCCAGAGAAAAAAGTAGTTTGAGAAGTTTACATGCCAGTCTGAAGAGGGCTTTTCTTCCCAAAAATAAAATGTGGTGTTAGATTTTGTATTTATCAATTTTGTGAGGTCCTGTTTCAATAACTTGTCGATAGCTTTTTGTAGGGTGTTGTCTGATTGAATCACCAAACTTATTTGGATTCTGCACAAGCTCAGCTCTTTGTGAGGTTTTTTCCTGTGCAGGAAGTAAAGGCCAGAGTTCTCAGTGTCATTTACTAACTGTGACACTTGAAAAGCTTTGAGGGCACAAAGTGAGGTGCTTCTGCACCCTGGAGAATAATTTGAACAAATGCATGTTTCTCTTCAAAATACTTGTTGCTGCTATAATAAGTGATTTTTAAATCACTTTGAATAATTCGTGTAGTTTGGATTGTGATGGAGAGGATCTGTCATTGACAGATTCACATATTTGTGTTTTCCTTGCTTATCTCCAAATCCCACAAAAAGAATTAAAAATCACTCTCCATTTAGCTATATTTGACATATATATTGACTCTTCACACTCTGCCTGCTTTTAGGAAGCTAGGCTTTGTTTGAACACCTGGTCCATCCAATTTCCTGCAGCTCCTGATTGCTTTTTTCCTCTGTTGGTTGACCTGGCTAAGCCTTTAAGCCTATATAATATGGGTCTGGTACAGCTAAGGGGTTGGTGTTTTAATGTTTGGTTGAACTGTAAAAAGGTGTGGTGAGACTCTGAGGGGGAAAGGAAACTTCTCTGCTCTTAAGTGTCACAGCACTTTATCTGCTTCACTTGACCCTGCAAGCTTTTTTTTTTTTCTCTTTGAAGAGCATGGAAGGGATCCTCTCCTGGGCTTTCTCCGTGCTGGCCAGAAGCTGTGTAAGCCTTCAGAGATGAACTAAGTCAGAGCATCGGTCCCACTGAAAATTGTGTTGTGAACCATGGCCAAGACACATTCAGGTCATTTTCTAAGTGACCTGGTAACCATCTCTCATTTCCAGAATAGTTTAGCGTGTTTGAAGTCCCTGCACAGGTCAATAAAAAGATGAAAGTGCGGTTGTATGGGTACTGAAGTCAGCCTAAAAAATGTAATGGCGTGGTTCTGTTGTTTTCCTTTCCTCTCCTCTTCCTCTCTTCCAGCTGCATGTGGAGTGCTCCTCGAAGGATGGTTAACAGGTTCAGGATGTGATTACAGAGAAACAATGTTAGAATCTCTGCTAAATGTGTTAACTTTATTTTGAAGGTAAATATTTAATTCAGCTGAATGACTTACTGAATATTCTAAAATGCTTTAAATACTGGAACTAGCCAAAGCTTGGCACAGTGGTTTTGAGAGTGTCATTTATTTTTTCTGGTTTTGACCAACTGGCAAACAAACATCTAACCTAATGGCTAAATTTAGCAAAATTTCCTTTTATTTCAGTGGAGCAGAATTTTTTTCCATCCTGTGAGCCTTTGATTTGCTAGTCTTTGATTATTTTTTCCTTAATTTCTTTTCCTCTCGTTAAGGGATTGATTTGAATGTGTTTGTTAAGGGGCTGCTGCGCTTGATTTCCATTTTTTGTGTCAGTGGAAATTTTGCCGCCCAAAGCCTATATATGGCTTCTGTCCAACAGGAAAAAAAAAAGAAATTTGATTTATTTGAGGTTTGGGTTGTTGGGGAGTTGGCCATCAGTCTTAATAATATCATAACTCCAATTTTTACATAATTTTAATAATAGGAATACTTTCAATGTCTTGGAAGGGTTGCAAAACCAATTATAGAAATGTCAGAATTTCCACAGGAAGGTAACCTTCCTCTTAGCAGTACCAGGTGAACAAAACAAACTGATAATGATTAAAGTATCAGAATATAATTGCATTTTCTTTCAAATAAACCATCAATTCTCAATAAATAATTAAAATAAGTCAGGTTCCTCAAGATGCTGCAGTTGAGTATCTTTTATTAAGACGTGCTAGGGGCCATTATTAGATATTTTTTTTATGAAAAATTTTCTCTTAATGACAGATTTTATTACTTTGCTGTTCTTTGGGGTATAGTTTGTTTTCCCCAGGTTTACTAGGAGAGCATAACTTGTATCACAGGCTCTAATGAGATATACTCTCAATGACAACTTCACAAGGAATATGTGAACCTAGACTTGTGAATGGTAAGTAAATTTTAAAACCAGTGTCCCAATAGCAATAACATGTCTGTATAAAGCCTTGACATATACATTAAAGATTGTCTTTCTCTCTTTCTCAGTATTTTCTCTAGCTAATTGCTTACCTTTTTCTGTCTTAATAAGACATTTAGTTTTAATAAACAACATAAAACCCAGAGGGACAAGTGAGGCATGAGAGTGGTCTGTGTCCTGCTCAGTGGTGATGATGAAATATGAACTAGATCAAGGGTTTTCTGACTTGCAGAATCCTGGGGTATTTTGTGGGAATGTCAGGTTGTGATGTTCTTAAACTTCAGACTTCTTTGTTAAGCATAGTAAATTATGTATCAGAGAGTTCTATTATTATTCAGGATGGAAGCAGAGATTTTAAAATGTAATATTAATAATTTTTACTTAAGCCTCCTGTTTTTTTCTGGGCTAGTGCTGCTTTTTTCTTTTTTTTTTTTTTTTTTTTGTCTGAATCTAAGCTGGTTGCACAATCTTCTCTGTAAATTACAAAAACTGTTAAAAAGATAGTGTTTTTTCCCTCCAGAAGCTGAAGTTTGCACATGAGCCTTAATTTTTCATTTTGCTTAATTAAAACTTGTCATCTAATTAAATCTCCAAAACAAGTATAAATTAAATGAAAACTGAGTAAAATATTCTGTAAAACAAGTAATTAGCAAGTAGTTGTCAAATCTTGTTGCTGTTATGAATAAGCACATTTGTTTCTTTGAGAGAGGTTTTGGTTAGTTTGTTAGACATAGTTCTCTACATAACAAATGTTAAATGGGAATTGATCTAATACTTGGATTTATAAAGGTATGTAAGGAAGAAAGAACCAAAACTTGTTCCAGCTTTTGCTGTTTTTGTAAAGGTGTACATAAGGAATTTACAGATGCCTAAGCCTGGGGTGCAGTGATCTTGTATAAATGAAATAAACATTTTTAAAATGTTTCAAAACCTTCTGTAGATGAAAGCTGTTGCCTTCCTTTTCCAAACCAGAACTTCATCGTGCATTCTCACTCTGGTGCATTATCATTGTAATGCTTGTCTCTTTGTATGCTGGTGGTATAGATTGGATGTTCTCCTTGGAAACCCTTCTACCTTCATTAAATTTTAGGGAAATGTAGTGGATGCTGCTGATCAATGCACAGCGTGTGATACCAATGACTCTTCTACTTTTAAATCCTTTTTTGATGTAGTAGCCTGGTAATATTGGCTGTGCTGAGGACAACAGATTTGTTCCTTTGGAGCGTAAAGGTTTGCTAAGCATTGATGGTTTACTAAAGCTAGTGAAGTTTTCTTGCTAATAGCTAATGTTATCCTGATAAACCACACTGAAGACTTGACTTGATTTCTTAGAGCTGATTTTATTGGTAAAAAAACCACCATAAAGCAATTTGATGATCTGATGAACTCTACATTTTCATGTTCTAGTCTGCCTGTAGTTCTGTACTTTCATATAAAGACTTATAAATGGCTTGAGCATTGCAGCAATGGAGTTTAAAGCTTAAAGAAAATACCCTGTTCAGGTCCACAGAGATGTTTCAGCAGGATGAGTGTCTGTGATGCACTTGCATAAAACTGTTTTCCAGGTCTTCATTATTGCTGAAACAAATTACAGAAGAAGAACTCAACCAATCAGCAGCTGTTTCCCCAAGTACTTTCCTTACCTTGATCAAATCCCAAATCCATGCAGCAGGCTGTGTAACTGGAGGTACCTTGCAGCAAGCCCTCCAGGTCTGGTAATGAAGTCCAGTTCCCACTGAGGAACAGATGACAGTATCCTTCAGAACAGCACTATTGCTCAGAAGATTTTAATTTATCCCATATTAGTGCTTTTGGGAACTAGGCAGAAAGGAGCTGAAAGAAGCTCCTAAATAATACAAGCATTTCCCTGATGGTTTTAATTCACTTTTGCTAAAGCCAGGTAATCTTGAATATCACAGCCCTGGGATGCTGTTGCAGTTGGTCCTTAACAGCATGTCCATTGCAGACTTCTTGCCACATACATATATATTCTTCACATCTGCCCTCCTCTAGTAATGCTTCCTGCTGAAAGCTTTTATATTTCTACCTTTTTCTCTTTTTTTTTGTGCTCCACCCACAGAATCTCACGTTTCTCTGCCTTTTCCCTCTCACCCCATCTTCCACAGCCTGTTGTTTCTCTGGATTAACAGTTCTTGTTGAACCTTTAACCACCATAATGCTCTATCAATTAGTAGGAAATTTATAGATGTTATTATGAACCCTTTCTTTTTCTTTATTTTCTTCAGAAAACAACCTCATTTCTGGATCTTTAGAAAATATCTGCCTATTAATATATTTGTCTTTAAACTAAATATAGTGTCTTTAGCAAGAAATAGGCTATTCAATTCACTTAAATGGTATGAGAAACTAAATATCTGCGTAGTAACATTGGGTGAAATACATCGTTTTAACCACTTTTTTCCAAGATTGTTTAGAGTTAGTAGGTGTTATGGAGGACCATTTGCCTGATCATGGCGTACAAGAGCAGCTGTGGATACATGCCCTGATTTATATTTTGGGCAGTTATGGCTGGAAGTATGAAATGTAAAAAAAATAATAGAAGTTTAAAATACTGGAGTTTTCAGAAATTTTCTGTTGATTGAACAAGTCCTCTTGATTCTGATAGAAACTTGTGATTAAAGTAGAAGAGAGATTGGAGCTCTTCTGGCTCTTGTCCATAAGGGAGGAAAACAGTTGGAAGCTTTGTGTTTCAGCCAGGAGTGAGAGCTGGAGTTAATTTGGTGAACCTGTTTTCCCTTGTAGCAGGAGTGTGCAGAGACTGATCAAGTCAGAGCGTAGCGAGACATCTAGCAGGATAACTCTCTTTTTATTTCCTTGAGTATGGACTGTCTTCTACCACTTCCAGGGCAGAAACTTGGAACCTGAAAAATATTTTTCAACTTTTATCATCTCTATAAGCAAAAAAAGATTAGATAACGCACCCATGAAGTAAAAGATTGGTGTTATCTCTTCTTTTGCTGAGGTATAGTAGCTCTTACCTGTTCTAGAAATCTCTGGAGTTCTTTTTTCCTGAAATGAACTAATCTGCCAGTTATTACTTGACTAGGCTAAACTTCTGAAGTGTTTTGGTTTTGGCAGTGTTTGCAGGAATGGAACATGAATGGTTCTTTGGGTACAAGTGTTTGGTAATCCAAAAGCTCTGTAATAAGTTATAAACTGCCTAAATGGGAAGTGTAAGAGTGAGATTTTAAACCCTTTGTTCTCTGGTAGCTTGGGTATTGAAATTGTCCACTTCATGAGTAGGCTTTGAGCCTATTAGGTTGTTTTTCTTTTTAAATAATGTAACATTAATTCCTGCAACATTGTACCTCTAGTATGCTTTCATAAAGAAGCCAGGACTGAGACTGCTTGGAAAGTTTACACTTTGGATCATAATGATTTAATTGCTTTCTGGCTGCAGGACTGTATGAGTGTCTCCCTATAGTGAACCAAATGCAGTTATCACAGGGTCAGTGAGCAAGCAGAATGGAGTAAGGTATTTGCCTCTGAAGCTGAGGAAAAAGAAAACCCTAACAAAACCCAAACAAACTAAACAAGAACTGCCTCCAAATAATGAATGAGAAAAATCAAAACCCCTCAACTCATCAAATTTAAAATCTGCAAACAAAGCAAATAGGAGATGGGCTTCTGATTTTTCTTATTTTTGCAGAACCTAAATTTTCAGTTTGCAGCAACTATGTTTGTCCTAGCAGGTCATGTGTGTAAATAGACTAACTGAAATGATTAATGTAAGAAAAAACAAAAAAGGCAACTCCGAACTCTTGGACAAGGCAATTCTATATTTCATTATTTTTTGCACTGGCTTGAAATTCATGAGTGTGGCAAACACCAAAAATCTAGTAGATTATCTTTTATCTTCTATGCCTGAATTTCATCTTGTCAGTCCTCTTTTCCTCTAACTATTTTTATCATCTTTATAACACAGACATACCAAGGTTTCTGCTCCAATGTTCAGAGATTTTAGACTCTTGCTGAAGATGTGGGTGTACAGGAACTTTGAAGTCTTGGCACTGAACTAAAGGAGCTTCAGTTCTTTTACTGATACAGATTTTTTTTCTGAGTGACCTTTGGTTTTTTTTTTTTTTTCTGTTCCAGATTGACTATTCTTTCTGCGACTCTGCTGAGTGAATTTATACTTTTAAACAATTTATCCCCTTCTGAACTTGTATGAATGCCTAAAAGGTCTTTCAAAAAGTTTTCTTTCAAAATTTGCAGCCTTTGTCTCTGTGTTTACATTATATATTGTCAGCTGAAGGACACTTTCTAAACCAGTGTGTGCTGTGGCATCACATTTATGATCTGCAGGCAGGGCCAAACTCTTTATTTGAGTGTACATATCTGATTGAGGAGTTTTAAACTAAAAGGCTGAAGTACAATATTTGGAACCCTTTCTGTGTAATGTTTAATGATTTTGTGAGTTACTAACTAATATCTGCCACAATAAATCTTAATAAGAATTTAAAAAATAAATAATTATTGCTGAGAGACAGTTTATCCACTCTTGTAAATTAGCTGACAAGCCTTCAAGGCATATATTTGTCTTTGTCTAGGTCATATTTGGAACACGTTTCTGCATTCAATCCTTCATATTTTTATCAATCCAGCAGAACAACCAAGCTGTAATTTTTATCTATGATCTCTCTTTTCCCCGTTGCATCTGACAGTTACCAAACCTACTGACATGTAACTGTACTGGTTTAATGGCTATGATTAAATTCATGGTTTAAGAAGACTCCTGCTGAAATCTCCTTTATCTTGACATCTGAAATGCAGTTTTTGGAGTTTGGTTCTTGTTCCTGATCAAGATGCTGCATGATGACTTGCAGTGGTCCAGGGACAGAGAATTCCCCAGGGGAGTGGTGTGGTGTTGAGGATGTGTGCAGTTGAGGTCAGACAGTTCTTGTTGTGGGGTATAATTTAAGGCATATATATCCCAATCCTGTTTTGGCCTTAAACTGTTTCTGCTGTGCCTAATGTGTCTGCATGAACTTGGGGCTCCCAGAGAGTCCAGTGGTCGTGGGATCCTGCCTGGCTCTGAAACATTCTCCTGTCCATGCTGGTCTGCACTGAAATCCAAGCTGATGGGAGTGCAGAGGTTTTGGTGTCTGAGTTAGCTGTGTAGTAACCACAGCTTTTCAGCTGTGGCTGAACCCTACCTAAGAAATTTGCAGGGACCTGTCTTTTGGACCAGGTCTGTATGGCCCAGGCTGTAGATGCTGCAGCTGTCCTCACAGGTCTGCAGAAATACAAGTACAGGTTTCCCATGCACTGGTCACACAATGGATCCTTAATTGTTGAAGGGGAATTAGCCAAGGGATGTAATAGCTTGTCCATCCTTCAGCTTATTATTTGCAGAAAAAGTTTCTGATTGATATATTTACGTTGGAAGAAATCACAAGAAACTCTAGTAATGCCAAATGATTTCTGAAAAATTGGCATGAGATCTTTTGCATTGACTGAAGAGGTAAAACGTGTGTTCTGACACACCCAAAGTGATGCTTATGTGTGTTCCTCTTTTAATATTTCCTGGGTAGAAAACTCAGGAAGTTTCGAAGCCAGCAGTATTCTTGTTGCCAGTTACTTTGGCTGCCAACTCCAGTGCAGATCCTCTGAATAGATTTAACAAATGTTGCTGGGTATAAGTGATTTCCAACAGAGAACAACTTACAGAGGTTCCTGTAGAATCAATTACCAAAAGCCCATCCCAAATGTGGTAACACAGCTTCAAGAGCTATTCTGAGCTGGAAGCCATCCTCACCTGCTATCTCAGGTGACTTTGCTTTACAGGCTTTTACACATTTTAGAGATGCTGTTAACTGCAACTAGGAATATAATGCTGTGCTTTTGACTGGAGGCACTGTTTAAGCAATACTCTCTCATTAGATTGGTCATAGCACACTGGTAGGGCAGGAAAGCAGGGGTTCTAGCCATGAAAAAGTGTGTGTACATTCATTACCTGTACATTATAGAGATAGATA
This sequence comes from Lanius collurio, assembly GCA_020086605.1. Lineage (NCBI taxonomy): Eukaryota > Metazoa > Chordata > Aves > Passeriformes > Laniidae > Lanius > Lanius collurio. The sequence goes on along the minus strand of JACBWW010000034.1, from coordinate 1,626,937 downwards.
TATATATAGTCAGATATAGACTGATTGTGCACACGACCTTGAAACACACAAGTAGTGTTTAGTCATTTTACTAATCTTACCCAAGTGGTTACACTCTGTTCCTTGGTGTTCTGAAATGATCTTTGCTTTCTTTCAGAAAAGCTTAAAATAAATGATGTGTTATTTATTCTTGCAGCCATTCCTTATTGCAAATCTTTGTTTTAGCAGTTAAAAGGATTCTGCCTGTAATAATGATTTGCTTGTGTGAAAACACGCCATGACATCTTATTAAGAAGCATTACAGTTCAAGAGGGCTTTGACCCAATAAACTATTTAATAATGTTAAAGGCCACAGCATCTTTTATTTGGAAGCAAAGAAAAATAGTCTGATATATAGCAATAAAAAGGAGATGTTAAATTCAAATTTAGACCTATGTTGTTTAAGAGTCAAAAATTTATATAATGGTATTGTGTTTTAACATTTTATTACCTATTATTAGAAATATTATTATCAGAAATATTTTTCTGATTTATGCTCGCGTGCATATTTTATGGTTTTGTTGTCTTCTTTTATCCTTACTAGTTTATTCATAAACAGTCTTGCTAAATCAGGTAAAAAACTCAACAATTGTTTCACTGTTTTGTTTTCCTCTATTTGTTTTACCTTCTTGAGAGAAGGCACCTGGAGAACTCCCTTTAACATGTTATCTACAGTCCAACATAATATTTACTTAAACTACATCAAATCTAGAGATAAATATGCTGCTTAATTAACTCACCATGGTCAGTGTTTTAATAGAAAGTAAAATGAATTTGTATTTTCAGGGGCTGCTATTGCCTTTAACTTTTCTATATGATTAGAGTAACCAAGTCAATATTGCTCAATTAATTTTAGTAAATAGGCTCAGTGCTCTGGAAGCAGTACCATTTTGTTTATTTATTTAGGTCATGCTCATGTGTAGATAAAATTCTTGAACCTATAGCAGCCTCTTGGCAGTTTGAAAAGTAGTGTTAATTAACTTCTCTGCTTATATTCCTTCAAGCTAAAGTGTAGTTGATGAGTTGTCATGCAAATATAATAAATCCTGAAGCTATTTCATAAACATAGTCGTTTAATCTGAATTAGATGCTTCATCAATGGAGACAAATGGATTCTTTAAAGCCATATTATTTGGTGTTTAGAAATGCACCAGAATTCTTACATATGCATTTTAATTCTGGGAAGTAGGGAATGAAAAGTGGGATGAGAAGACCTGATGCACATACAGATCTTTACAGAAATGGATGTGTCTGCTCACCTAGTTTTGCAGTTGGGGAATCAGGGACTGATATAATGCCAATATTCTGGTTATTTGAATATTTTTCTCCCTTACATGTTATTTATATTGAACATTTTGCTTAAACTGAGAAGAGAATTTTTCAATTTGATGTGATTTATTGGAGTTATTTTTGGAGGATTGTAATAATACCATTGAATATATTTCCCCCAAAGTGTGTAAGAACAGTAGTTACCTGATGTAGAGTTTAATTGAATGCTTAATTTATTCTTCAGAAAGCAGTTTGTTCTCTCCAGAGAACTACTGGTTGAAGATTTAAAAGTAATTTTTCTTCCTCTGATCTTGGATAACAAAGGCACCATGGCTGTTCAGATGGGAACAGCTGTTGCTATCCTTTCAAAGTCTGAGCTGTGCTCTGTTTTTTCCTGGGAGGAAGAAGAAAAAAGATCCTGATCGCTTCATGGTATTGACCACTCAGGCTTCTTATTCTAAGGGGAATATTTTCTGTATTTAGGAAATGAGTACTGAAAGATGTACTTAATAGTTTTGACATCACAGTCTTTGCACACAGAAATGCTGCAGTGAGAATCTGAAATCTGGCCCAAGGGAACGTGGTCTTGTGCAAACTGACACTGTTTTACCTCCAGACTGTCAGTGTTCTCAAAGGAAGCCTGTTCAAATTCATTGAGCAGAATGGCATGTGGGAATAATTTCAGCTGTTCTTAGAAATCTGTGTATCACTTTCTACCTCATCCTCTAACTTGGGAGTAACTGAGAAGTCCTGCTACTCTGTGTAGTTGTGTTTTGAAGAGGGCAGCTTAAAATTTAGTAGGGTTTTTCTCCTCCACAATTTTAGATGTTAGATAGAAATGGTTCTTTTCCTTCAGCTGTTTTTTATTGAGACAGTATAGACAGTGAAGCTCAATATCCAAAAAAGGACTCGAATCTGAAGTCCAATATTTTACTTGATGGGATCTAAGGAAAATTATTCTGCTGGCATGGACAGAACTGATACTAGTTTGATATAGCTTGGAGTATTTGACTCCCACCTAAATGTACCTGTCTCTCTCCTACTGGCTAGATGAGCATACAAAAAGATGATTTTAAGGTGCCTCTTTGGTAGCAGTTACAAATGGAAAAGAATCCCGTGTCTGACCAAGTAATGAATGATGACAAGAGTTGCTTTAGGAGTTTTCAGTAAAACATGGAATTCTGTCTTTTCACTTGAGGACACTGTTTTCCAGCACTTCAGTGGAATTTCTAATACTAACAGTGTGGCTGCCTCAACATTTTAACATGAAACTGGAGTTTGAAGAGGCTAATTAGGCTCTGTAAGGCTACTTATGTGCTTCTGATGAAGATTTGGTTTCTGTCCCCAGACTGCTCAACTGAGTGAGGCAAGGTAGAAGGAACTGTAATAGCAGATTGACATGCCAGATTGTGACAGAAAATATGTAATAACCCAAAAAATAAAGACATAAGGATTATCCCAACTTTTGTGAACTCTTATCAGCTAGGTAGATACTTCTAGACAATTTGCTGCTGTTGCCCCATGTTCCCAGTGGGCTATGGTGGCCCAGTTTCCTTGAAATTCACATTTGAGTTTTTAACAGATATGGCTGGAGTGCCTTTGGGGTCTGGGTGCAGTAGAAGAGTTGGATTTTTTACATGATTTTACAGCATAAGGCTCGAGTCAAACCTCTGATGTTTAGTTTAATAACCCAAAGAACCAACCCCTTTTATCTTTGACAGCAATATGAAAGATACTTCTGTCATAATAAATGTTTGCTAATATCTTTTTTAAGTGACATAATTTTAAATTGGTTTGCATGATGCCATATGAAAAAAATTTAAAACTAAATCAAAAACAACAATCATGCCACATTATTATTTAAATCAGATATTCTTAATGCCTTGAAATGTTATATTTTGATAATAAAATTAAATCTCTTTGCATGAAGAGTGAATTGAAAGCTCCATTAAAATTCTTTTTTTTCTGTGGGGACTGGAAATTACTGTGAAGCTCTTGGAATTAATTTACGTAACTACTCTTCAGAGACAAAATTCATCTAACTTTTATAAGTATTGTCCTAATGATTTTTTTTTTTTATCATTTGCAAAAATAAATTTCCATTATAGTAATACTTTCTGACAGCTGTAACAGCTAGGATAATTTGTATCTTGAACAATTTGTAAATAATGGAGAACTTAATGAAAGAAGTTTCTGTAACCCAGGGGCCTATGCTGTACAGCAAAGATACAAAAGCTCAGAAAAACAGATCTCTCTGATATGTCATGAGAAGGTATACTAGATATTAAGCCAATTGAAAAATCTGGTCTGGAATTTTATTTATAGGATGTGCAGATTTGAGTGAGAGTTGTGGAATTATTTGTGATGAACTGGTCTAAATTTAATTCCTTTTTCTTTGTAAATTACTGCTGGATAGCTTGGTTGCTTCTATCATAGATTTTCTATTCATTATTGGCAGTTTTTCAACATCGACTTTTTATAGCAATCTGCAGGACTTGTATGCCAAACTCTCATTTAATTCAGAGATTTGAGCATCTTACTACTTAAGTATCCTTTGAACTTCCAGCCTTTGTGTATGTTATTGAGAATCATGGGTTAGCAGCTGCTTAGTTTGTGTTTTTTGTTCACACTGATTATCTTAGTAAGGCACGATGCACTAATACTAATAACTAATAAGAGAAAAATGTTTTATTTTCAATTCTGAAAGAAGAAAACATACAGATCTTGCCTAAGGGGTTTTACAAAGTGCCTAGACTTTTCCTAAGTTAAATGGGTCAAAGGAAATTCATGTATTTTAAGAATTTGATAACTTAATCTGATTTCTTTCTTTGAATTTTTCTCCAAGAGAAGTTGTCTCTGGGTTGAGGATTTTGAAAGATGCAGAATTTTAAGCTGATTCATTTGGCTATGTGTGGCTGATATCTGCTAACTGTAGCACCAGGAGGTGCTATATGTTCTCTTAATTTCTACCTGTTCCCCCTTAAAATTGACTCTCTCTTTCTAGAGATGCTGGAGAAGCTGAAAATGACCCAAAACTGGATGTAGTTCTACTGGGGTCTTGGGTTTGGAAGTAAAGATTTTTCTGTTTAAACATAACCACATTTACTGAGAGTGTGTGTGAATGTACACATTTGTTCCTCAGTCTTCACTTGTATCTCAGAGTGCTGGGGGTGGATATTTCCAGATTATGAATAGTAAAGTATTTATAAAGTGTTTTTAAACTGCATGTTGAATTTTTTGGTCTGCTGCTGCTGTTACCACCTGCATGCCCTAATGTCCATCAGATTTTGTAGCTCTTTGCCACCTGCTCCTGTGCTCTGCCTTGTCCTCCTGCTGCATCCGGGTGAAAGAGTGTGAGGCAGCAGTGTCTTGCCTGGTATGTACAGGTGAGGGTAAAGGATCCTTACATGTGATGGCTGACAACAAAAGTTGCAGTTTCTCTAATCCAAGCAGTGGATGGCTGAATTTTCAGTGTGTACACGTTTTGAACTGATTTTTTGCTTTTATGCAGTTTATTCTTATTATAGAATGGTTTGTGTTTCCGGTACTGTGTTGTAACATACATTCATACAGGTGCTCTAGCTGGGTAGGAAACTTGTTGCAGATTAATAAAAGTTAAAAAAAACTGTTAAAAAAAAAGTAAAATGAGTTTGTGTTACATTTAGATGGATTTTTTTTCTCCAGCAATCTTGCAATCAAATATCTGGTATTGACAAATCAATGCATGCTAACAGCTCCTGCTGTATTTTTGGTGTATGGTTGACAGTTTTATTGGGAATAAGAAGAGCTTTAAAGAACTCTAAAGATTTTATATTATCTTAATCTCTTTTATTCACTTTCTTTTTTCTTCTTAGAGAGAGAAATGGGAAAGTTTGCTTGAATAAGGCTTTTAGAAAACCTTCAGAACACCATCTAAGAACTTTTGTGTGCTCCTTAGACATGCAGTCTGCACTCTGAAGCAGGGCCCTGCAGAGCAGTATATTCATCCAAAGTGGAAATTTCACCTGAAGTAAATTATACGTGGCTGTACACTGCTTTGCTACAACTCAATACAGGCTTTTTAATTTTTTTTTTTTAAATTATTCATAAATGTTTTACTATTCATATATGTATTTTAATCACTTTCAGGTTCTGTAAATGATAGTGGCTGCTGACTACACATATATCCTGATAATGAAATGCCTGCTCCCTGTCACACAGGTCTGGGTACCTTGGACCCAGCTCTCTGTTTCCTTTTCCACCCTTGGCAATTCTTGATGAGTATTGTGAAATGGGCTCTTGGGGAAGAATTTTAGCATGACAAAAAATGTTTCTCCTCTCTGGATTCAAGGCATACTAATTTAAGATATTCTTACAGGAGCACATTCATTAAAGAAGTAATTTTAGTAAAGTAGAAGCCATGAATGCATGAAGGAAGAGTAAAATATGAGGAATTTTTATGGTTGAACTAATTTTTTAGGAGGCAGATCCAAAAGGTGACTGTGGCATCCTCCAGATGATGAGAAGAAAATGTTAGACTTACCTCTTCAGTCTGGGCTAACAAGGACAAATATTATCAGTGAATTAAAGCTTTTTTTACAGAAAAGCGCCGAGTAATTTAGACGTGATCTAAAAATCACATGCAATGGAGACACTTGTGCTGAAAAAAAATACAGGTGAGAGAAGAAATCTGTCATGCTCAGCATTTGCAGGCACATGTAGTAGAAGATATTCCCAAAGATCTGACCAGCTTCCTGCTAGGGAAATAGGGGATAAAAGGCACAGTAGTTACTCACTTGTATAGCTTAGCTAAAGGAGGATATACAAAATTTCTGTCCTGACCATCACTGCTAATACAGAAGTCTCTTCAGATAATTGGTTGCTTATTTTTTGGTCTTTCCCAGTTGAGGCTGCCACCTCTAAGACTCCCAAATCCTGAAACTTATTAATTAGCACAGATGCTAGTGGTATATCTCCTTTTTCTTCACTTATTTTTAACCTCAGAAGCTTGTTCTTATTCCTTGGGAATTTTCTACCGCTTTTTTCCCCCCCTCGTTTACTCTCCATTGTTACACATCTGGTTATTTACAGATCCTGCATTTAGCGTCCTAGTTATTTTATTAATACCCTTTTTTGTGTTTGCCATAAAATACCACCTTTTTGGTCCTAGAATAGCTTTCAAGAATACATTGCTGTGTTGAGTCAGATGCACATTTTTCTTCCTTCAGACCTTTTTAGATTTATTTTTCATTTGCTATTTGATCTGGGCCTATGTTGTTGCCTTTTACTACAGAACGGCAAAGTCCTTTCATGTAATTAATGTGCCTCTCCCTTCTGGCTCCATTTTTTTTTTCTTTTTTTTTAATTTTTGTTGCCAGAATTCTCTGTCTTCTGTTTCCAAGCTTAACACTTAAACCAGTCGCTGGATGGGTGAGTCAGAAGTCAGTGTGCATTGCAAGTAAAGTATCATCTACCACCCGTATGCCAAATCTCAGTGCAAAGTCTGAAAATGCCTTGAAGGCTATTAGTTTAATAAAAAGATGTTCACATTAATTCATTCCAAGTTTCAGGGCAGAAACACTAAAATGACCAAAACAAGTTAAAATACAGTAAATTGGCACATATATCTCACTAAAGTCTCTTTATTGCCTTCCTAGGTTTCGATAATTAGTAAGTGTCCAATCTCTTAAGCAGGAAGAAAAATTGGTGAGAACAGCCCAAGTTTCCAATAAATAGGAACAAGTTCTTTGATTAAAGAATAGTAATTCGCTGTTGTATATTAACAGTATGACCCAGAACAATTTTACAGTAACCTTCTAAGTGCTTGCAAAAACCCCACAAGAAACTGAAAACCAAAAAACCCCAACCAAACAAATTCTGCCCTCTACCCCCCCAATAACAGTTATTTTCAACAAATGCAGTTACTGCATTTCTTAATTCATTTTTAGGGAGCTGTCAATAAATATTAGTCCATTAAATGCAGAATTTAATTAGCTGGGATTATGATTTACGTGATTTCTGACTTGTTCGCTATTTACAATTTCTAGTAACTGTTGCCCTTGGCAAAATAAACATACTTAATTTATAGCCAGTGGGTGAGCAATTATTTTTGATTCTAGTGACACTAAATGTCACTAAAATTCTGTCTGTTTTAAGGGTACAAATGCACTGTTTTGTTGCCAGAGTATGCAAACGTGCTTATGTTGGTTTTGGCTGTGGTAGGGTTAATTCTCTTTGCAGTGTCCAGTATAGAACTGTGTTTTGTATTTGCACTGGAAATTGTGTTGATAATTTAGGGATGTTTCTGCTATGGCTGAGCAGTGCTCTTGACACAGGGTCAAGGCCTTTTCTGCTCCTCAGACTGCCTTAACAGTGACAAGATTGGGTCTGTATAAAAATTTGGAAGGAGACAGCTGGAAGGGAACAGAACTGTTTTTACTCTTTATAGTGGCAAGGGCTTAGATGGAGAAAAATAAGGAACTGAAGGAAGAGGGGATAAAAGCCATTACAGACTGTTACAGAAGGAGAAGGCAAGGGAGCATATTTTTCCCTCAGTTTTTCAGGCATTATCACTTGACCCCCATTGTCCCAGCCCAGCTCTTTTCATCCCACAGTATCTCTGATCAGGATCTTTTTCTAGCTCCTTTTCAGTCCTCATGCTGGATGCAAGTTGCCTCTGTAAAGACCAGTGTTTTTGTGGCACTCTCGCTTGTGTTGGATGCCTGCAGCTCTGCTCACTTAGATACACACAGTCTTTCAGTGAGATGTGTACCAAGTGGGGCTGTGCAAAGCCTGGTGATATCCAAAGGGAGCAGAATGTGGCTGCACTAGTTTGACCTGACATATATTTTTGCAAGTTTGACATTAGCCTGTAGTTTGCCAATCTGCCACATGCACCAGTAGAATGCTGCCTGAAAGAGCTGCATGGTTTTGTACCCGGGTGGCATTCAGGAAAGAACATCTGTCATTTAAGACAGTAGTGAAAGAATGCTTTTGTATGTGTCCATAATTAAAGGTGAATGGTCTGTGATTTTCTTCTAGCCTTTAACTGAAAAAGGTGTTACTCTAAATAGTCCCAGGTCTTATAGCAGAGAAATTAAAATTCTGTTCTAAACTAAATGCGGGGTCAAAATTAAAATCATAGATTTTAACTTGTCATTATGAAAATAGTTGTTTCATAAGCCTGGTAAAACTTGCTGTGTTTTATTCCAGGAGAGGCCCAATCACTGAACTTTTCCATGTACCAACTGTGAAGTATGTTGAAATAGTGATAAACTTATGCTCAAGAAGTGCTGTTAGTCAAATCAAGGTAAGAGTTTGAGAGGCAGTCTTGTCTTGAGACGTGTGTTGATGCTTAGCCCCTTTGAGTCCAGAGTTATACATGTGACAAGTTTTGTGCTTTGGATCCTCACTGAATTGCTACTGCTGATATCAGCATGTTCTTATTATTGTATATGATGTGTTGGACATCCCAATTACTGATATGGGGGGAAAAGAAAGTAAGTTTCTGAAAGCATTGTGCATGCAAAATTACAGATGGAGCAGAAAGACTTGAAGCTGACTGTCAGCCCAGTTCTCTGACCTGTTTTTATGCTTTTGTCACTGGGTACCTGTTGTACTACACCCTGGTTTAATTCTGAACCCATGTGCATCCAGGTGAGCTGCACACCCAGGTGAATTGTCACAACCAGTGGTGATTTGCTCTCTGTGCTTCAAGATGAAGGGAAGGGCAATGGAAAATGGTGGTTACATTCCTTTACACTGAAATTCCTAAAAGTCTTTTCTTGCCTATGGAAGCTGTGGATGCTTTTATCTGGATATTGCTCTCCAAGAAACTTCCATGGAACACAGAAATGTCCACCACACTGGAAAAAGCAGAAAAGGCTAAGAGGCATGCAAAAATAGGCTCAACTCTTGGACCATGGGATATGAGACTAGGGCAACCCAGTAATATCCCCTAGGACTGAGTCCAGTGACTACCAGTGTAACTCAGAAAAACGAGTCCTATGGACTATTTTGAATGTAATTATGGATAGCTTTTATTGGTGACACTTTCTGGTATAAAAGGACCAAGACAAGACAAATTTAAAACCTTATAACTACAGGAGGGTTATCTCATAGACTCTTCCATTCCTGGAATTAAAACATAGGCAGATAGCTAAAGATAGCTAATTTCTCTTTCATCGTAGGTTTTCTTTTTTCTTTCTTTTTTTTTTTAAGCATTAGAGATTAAATTAGAGATAAATCTATTGTGCTGCAAAATGAAAACGTAGAAAAANGGAATAAGTAATGTTAATTTGATGTATCAGGTATTCTCCACCTGCCTACCATACTGTCAGCTTTTGTGTACAAAAACTATTAACTCTCTCAAAAATTGGAGGACAATAAAATTCAGAGACTTGGCTTCCTTTTAGTGAAGAAGGATCCTATAGAGAAATTAAAATGTAAAGCATGTCAAGACTATTTTCAGAGGGTTTTCTAATTGGAGGATGGATGAGCTGAGGCAGATGTCAGGAGAAGTGTATTTTACACCTCAAAAACTGTCACAGCAGTAGTGCTAGCCTGTGGTTCAGTCATGGAATATGAAGGTAGCAGATGGTGCCATAACAGAGATATCTGTCAGAACAGGGCTGGAAAAGCAGAAAGCTTCAAATAAGTAACAGTTTTGACTGTGTAGGCTTTAGAAGTGAACCAGGGAACAGCAAAATCAATATGCCACACTGGAGACAGTCAGTGAAAAATGCACAGTGGGTTTAACATCATCCTAACAGATCAGTCAGAAAATGCTACCACCCAGGGTAGCATACTGCTTGCAAGCCAAAGGAAAGAGCCAGTTGAACGCTCTCTTCTCCCCACCTCCCCCAAAAAAGGAATTTCATCAGATTGCCCCTGCATTTTTGAGTTTATGTGTCACTGCCACAAGGGTGTTGAAACAAGATAGAAAAGGGTTTTTTTGTAGTATGTCCAGCTCATTCTTTTTTGAAGAAAAGTTGCAACCCACCCAAAAACACCCCCAAACCAAAAAAAACCCCGGACTGACCCCAGCCTTATGATTTTTCATGTTGTTTTGTGCTTCTCAGTAGGCCTCTGGAATATATAGAGAAGAAAATGAGAGAAATTAATTCCCTGTACCAGAAATAAGACTGATTTTTCTTCCACCCTGAAGTAGAATCACTTTTGTTGGTGTTTTTTTTCTATAATGACACATTCATCCAGATAACTTCCATACTTGAGAGTGAGCCACCAGGATTGTTGTTGGACTTGGTGGATTGTTAACATTTTCAAGCATGCCTTATGAGATATTACAATGACTTAAAACATTATTTTGAATATAATGTAAAGCTTGTAGTTATCATTATGGATAATGGTACTCCATGATCTCTCAGGACTAGACTGTTGTAGGCTTCTTTCAGTAGAGCTATTATAATATCAGAAGGGGCAAGGCAATAAACCCTGTTTTAGAGACCCTAATATTGCTGTGCATTGCTGTGATTTGCACATCTCTGAAATGCCATGCAGAGTTGGTGAGCCCTCCAGTTTCCATTTTAAACTTTCTGAAAACAAGCTGCAGGGAATTTATGTATAATTTTTATGAATGAAATGAACAAATGTGGATTTGAAAGCCAGAAGAGATAGTTGTGACTGTGGTCAGTGCAACATAAAGCTTAAAAAATAACGGTGCCCAAGATACCATTTTCAGATGAATGTCACCAGAAAGTCAAAAGAGATTTCTTTTTTCCCCACTTGCATTCTTGGTTTGTTCCCATGGGAATGTCTAATTTTGATCTTGTGGAACACTTGCTGGGTAAATTATCCTGCAATATTAATAATATATTCCCTCCTCCCCATTTATATCAATCTTTTATCCTTCAACAGACCTTTCAGAGAAAACTTTGTCCAAAAAGAAAATGAAATGAACAATAATGCATTTTTCTAACCTCTAAGCGTAATGTAATATAAAGGTCAATGTATTTGTCAATATAATACTTAAATGTAAAAGCAGTAATTTAGTTTCCTGACTGCTACAAGTTGTAGTTCTTTGTTATGCTAATAAGTCTAGATAACTAACATTTATTATGTTATAAATGCTGTAAAATTAGAAATGGATTGAACTAAAAAATACAAGGTTATTTTAAAATGCAGCATTTAACCTCCTTTTTTTATGTCTTCCCTTTTGATTGTGTATGTGCAGGTGAAATTATTACGAGTCTTCCTTAATTGTTGTATCTATTTCTTCTACAGCATTGCAAGTGTTATTTAATTAATTCATGAAAAAGAATTAGTAATTAAAATATTTCTGGTAAAGTATTTGTTCTTAAATTTCAGTAGCAGTTTGTTGGTTTTTTTATTTTTTTTTTTTTTAATTCTGTGATCTTGAAATTTTGGATGTTACTATTAATATTCCAAGTGGATGGAAGGGCAGTTTTTACTTTGGGACAATAGAAAACATTATGGCAAAGCCTTTGAGTCTTCCTTCCCTCCTGTGCTATGTGTGACCACCACATTTACAATCAGCAAGCCTGTCACTGCAGCATCCTGGAGCAGGACTACCCACCAAAGCATGAAGTGATGGGGTGGCCCCCAGCTAAGAAGTGTTAGGGCTACCACCCTGCCTATGCCTGCAGTCTGTGTTGGAGGAAGAGTCACCTTTTGGTTTTGGTAAATCCAGGCATAACTTTTCAGTCTTGATTTTTGTTTTTGAACATCCTTTTAAAATCATCATTCCCAACTGATGCTGTTTTCTGGTGATTAATCAAGGGCTTTAAAATACCTAATCAGAGTTTAAAACTGGAGTGGTTTTTACATCTGTACTGCTTGTATTGGGATGTGTGTCTGGTTTTAGTTAAGAGAGATTTGGTAGAGAGTAACTGTGACAATAATTCTTGATGCAGGGGGGAGAGAATTTCTTAAGAAGTAGATTTAGGACATCCCACTCTTTTTGCACAGTTTTTTTGTTTTTTAAAGAATTTGGAAAAGATTATGAGCAGTTTGGTGATCTATAGCTAGGGTGAAGGAAATTTTACAGCATGGGGTGATTTGGCTACTTAAAATAGTAGGCAAAATTAGCAGGAAATCTTTGCTGTGCCTATTGTGATGTGTGCTGTTACTTCATTATCAAATTTGGTGAAATGACTGGGGGCAGTGTGAAGAAGGCCTTTCAAAAACTAGATCATGTGGAATTCAATACAGGGATTTTGGCAGGCAGGAGAAATGGTCTGGCAGAAATCTCATGAAGTAAAACTAAGGAAAATACAGAGTCCTGTAGCTGAGGAGGAATAACCTCCTGCACTGGCAACCAGCTGAAAAGTAGCTTTGCAGAAAAGACCCTGGAGTCCCTGGTGGACACCAATGTATACATGAGCCAGGAATGTGTCCGTGTAACAGAAGGTTTAGCAGCCTCCTGGGTTGGATTAAGAATTGTTGCCAGCAGGTGGAGAAAGATGATCCGTTTTCTCCAGAAAGCACTGGTGAAATGCATCTGGAGTGCTGGCATCAGTGTTGGGGCCTTCAGAAAAAACATGGAGATACTGGAGTGAGTCCAGTGTAGGGCAAAGTTGAAGAGATAAGAGAATCAGATCTATTGGAGAGAGGCTGGGAGCTGCAGTTGCTTAGCTTGGAGAAGAAAAGGTTCACAGAGGTCTTGTCAATGTCTATAATTATATCAGGGAGAGTGAAGAATACTGGTCCAAATGTCTCAGTGTATCTTGTGGCATGCAGGAGACAATGGGAACACACTGAAAACCAGGAAATCCATGTACGTGCAAAAAACACCCATTTTTTTCCTCTTTCTGGTCAAGGAGTGCAGCATCTTGGCCAAAGAGTTTGTGGAGTCTTCATCCTTGGAGGCAGTCAGAACTCATCCAGGGATGTGTCCCTGAGTACCCTGATCTGGGGGAGTCTGCTTGAGCAGGCTGGTGGGGTGAGGTGATCTTCACAGGTGCCTGCTGACTTCAGCTTCTTTGGTTCTTTGACTTCCAGTTTCCATTGCTGGTGATAAACTGCTGCAAAATACAACATTAGAAATTTTAGGCACACCCAAATCTACTTATTTGAATGTCTCTGACCATTAGAATCATGCATTTTACATAAAAATCACCGAGTTCTCTGTTTCCCACACACTCAAAAAGACCTTGGGTTTTTTTTGCAAATATTTGTAACATCTTTGCTTACTTGTGTCTTTCATGCTGTAGATGCATTGCAAGAGGGACAAGATACTGATGCCCAAGAGGCTGTCTACTGAATTGAAAATCAAATTGAAATACAAGTCACATACACACTTGCTCACGCTCTCAAGCTCACCCAAACTGTAGCCCTTTAGACCTGAAAATGCCTTGTCACCTCTACTATTTTTTTTTTCCTGGGGAAAATAGAATCATTGGTGTAATCCACACCAGAAATCTGCCAGGGATGCTGACAGACCCTCTCCTTTTCTGCTCTTAGTATGGGTACTGTCTAATTGTTTGGGATTGTAATTTTATTACTTCTTCCCTATAATTAACATGTTCTGTCAAGACACTTTTCATGATAGGCTGAATCTGATTGCTGCTGGTCCTTCCTGCTTGCCCCGTTGTTTTGGTGTCTCATAGCAAAACATGACTTCCTTAATCATACAGCCACATTATCCACTAAGGATTATTAAGCATTTTCCACCATTAGCCACTAAGGATTTACTGATAATGATACCTTAACCAGATACAGCTGAAACTGAAATATATGTAAATGCTAAAAGTATAATTCTGCAATTTGCTGGGGAAGAGAAGTAGGATTTGCTACTGGTAGCATTTCCTGTAGAATTGTGTAATTCTCTGCTGGTAATAACACCAGCAATATTTGGAGGACATAATTTGGTAACACATTGCCCTCATCAACCCTGGGCTATGTGTTTATTGGCATGGAGTGACTTCAGGTATGACCTTGTCCAAATTTTAAGATCTATTAATCAACCTGTGTTTCTCCTGGTAAGGGAAGGCCTGAAGTAGGCAAAAATAGATTCTCTTCTGATAAAATTTTCTGCAACATTCACTTATTTTGATTGAAAATAGGAAAAGATGGGACAGGATGGTGTGGCATATGCCCTTTTAGAATCCTTCTGTGGTTCTGTCTAAATAAGGTTTTTACTGTTCTTATGCTTGGGAGAGGGAAAGGATCATTAAGTGCCACTTTCACCTCTCAATGGGTTAATTTAGTGCTTGCTTAAATGTAAATACGAGTAGGGAGGTTGGGGGAAGATTAAGACTTAAAAAGAAAACATGCTGCTCATCCTTTCCAAAACCAACTGCCAAAACCCTGAAGAAACAAAAACCAACAGAAAGGGCAGGAGACCATCTTTCTGGAGTGCCTAAAAAATAACCTTTCCTGACCATATTTGATGGAAATTTTATTTATTAGAACATTTTAAAGTATGAGGATTTTGTTTGCTGATGGTTCAAGAAACAGTTGAGTAGTTAGAGAATAGCTTTGGGTTCTGTGTACCCTAGTGGAGAGCTAGTTGCTGACTACTTGTACTAGCTACTTTCTTTATGTTTGGCAGTAGTGCATCACCATAACAAGTTCAAATGAGAAAAGAACAGAGAGAATTTCTAATATGCATTTGTCTTTCACTTTCTCTGTAATAAAATGCAAACAACTTTATTTTCCATGAGGCTATTGGTGACTTGCTTTTATTTAAACAAAGAGTTCTTGTTAATTCACAAACTGCCTCTTGAGCTGTCCAAGGTGGTTATTATTTACTTTATTATGAGAAGGATGAGAGAAAATAGTACTGCAGACGCTCACATTTAATTTGAAAAGACTCTCTGTGGGTTATTTACATTAAGAAATGATGACCTGAGATCAAAGTCAGAGCCCCTTGGAACTCAAGATTCCAAGGTAGTCTAATTCTGAGATGTCTACTGAAATCTTTCAAAAATGAAATATAAACTACAGTAATGGGCTATCAAAACTGTCAAGCTGGCTCAGCAGAATGAGTGATGTGTTTAAGTTTGATCGCTTTCAAAAGCTCCATGAAACTAGAATAGTTTCATCCAAATGGCCAAAAGCCACTTCTGTATCCAATTATCAGAACCAGGCTTAACAAAAGCTGTCAAGTGCTGAATTGTATTTGAAATCTTGCTGTACAGTGATAAAATGATTAGCCTTAAAGAGAACTTTGCACATAAATTAATAAACATTTTTCCTACATAAAAAATCTAAAGCAGTAATTAAATATCAAAGGAAGCAATTCCATTTTTAGCTCATGCATGTACCCAAAGTTACTTTTGTCTACATTTTCCTACAGTTCTGTAAAGTGTGCAAGCACAAAAGGTGAGGATTTAACATTAAGCAAAGTCTCACAGACTGTAAGTTCTCACAAAGCTGCCCTTATCAAAATACACTGATTATATAAAATTAATTAATATAATTCTGATCAGTGATTCTCTCTAAGTTTAACTGGAATTATTAATCAGCTACTCTTTGTATTTTTAAATATATGCTTCTGACTTTACTGTGTGCATTAAAAATAGAGCTGAAGGAGTTTTTTAGGGAGACTTGCTGCAAGCTCTTATCTCTTTAAAAATAAAATAAAGTCAAGACAAGCTTATGAGAAGAAATATAATTAAAGTCACAGCTGAAATTAAAAAGGGTGGGAGAAATGAGGACACTGAAGACTTTTCTCTTCTCACCCCTTTAGAATCCAAAGCACTGGGGAGTAATGAAACAGAAATGGAAGGGAAAAACCTCAAACCACTTCCTTTTTTGTTCATAGAAAACTACCTTAAAATGTTAAATTCAATTGAAATTTCCATTTCCCAGGCCTTTTGAGGCTCTGCTGAGACTAGGTGTCTCTCATCTCCAGTTTTAGCGAAGAATATCTTTGACATAGAAGTATGAAGATAGAAAAATGTGGTTAACATAGATTTCTGTTATAGGTACTTTGGTCCTATTTTGCCAGCATTTTTAGACTGCTAATGAGTTTTGTGGAAACTTGCTGTTTTTCTTGTTGAAGTTGATAGGGGTAGAGGAAACTGATTTCACCTTGAGGGAAGAAAATAAGATTTTTTTTTATCTTTCAAGAAGACAGATAAAAGTTGAAAATGTAAATTAGTGTGTCCTGTTAGAAAGCAGGGGTAGAATGAAAAACTCTAAACCATATAAAATGCTCTAGTGGAGTGTCATGAATCTTTAAGAGGGAGATGACTTTCTTGTTTAATGTTTAAATTGTTTCAGGAGAATGAATTAAAAAAGAAAACCCAACTGTTTTTGGGGCACTCTTTTGAAAGTGATGGTGCTTGTTACTGAGAAGAATTCAGCAAAAGCATATTTTTGTTTTGGAAGAAATATTTGACTGGATGTTTGTAGAATGAGATGCTTTGTTGTTTTAATATTTCATTTGATCTTGAAATTTGATTTTTGGTAGACAGAATAAATGATTTCCCATATTTAAAAGCCAAGAGCAGCAATTCAAAGTTACTTATTAGCTTTTCTTTTACTGTTTTGAGTCTTCAGTGTTTTGTGGGACTATCAGGTGAAGGCAATCAAACTTCTGGTTTTCCAACTTCTATATTTCTGTTTTCTCAGCCAAGACAGAAATTAGTACACAGCTTGGAAGCAGGAAATGCTTTTCTGTGTGTACATGCCATGAGTTGATTTTTCATACTCTTAAGTATTAGGAATCCTTTAACATTTGGACTTCAGGGAATTACTTCTGTAAGAATCCTTTAATCTTTCACACTTCTTCAGAGGTTTCACTTAAATGACTCTAATCTAGTCTGCCTGTTACATTTTTTTTTTTCTACTATCATCTTTTGAGAGAAAATGAACAATATTTTTGATAAGGACAGTTTCTGAAGTAGGAAGTGATGTTTAGCTCCTCTGTAGAGAGAAGTAGCCAGAATAGAGGGCAAATTTGTGTCAGCAGGAAGGCTGGTTTTTTTCTGTTTTTTAGTTTTTTTTTTTTTTAATAATTTCTGATGTTGAAAGAGTTGATAGTGTTGGATAGTATCTTTTTAAAGTAATTGATCAGTGTTAGTAAATGGTATGAAACATCAAGCTTTTTAAATGCCTAAACAAGAGTGCAAAGCATTCATAAGTACTTTGAAGTGAATTTTCTCAGTCACATGGCAGTACCTTAAGGAACATCAGGCCTTGGGCTTTGAGGGGAGTCCTGCTCCTACTGGGGAAGGTTGAGATGGCTTTGAGATGGAACATCAGGCTGAAAGGTACTTAAAGTGTTAGGGATCAAATTCTGGCCAGTGGACACTTGAAAAACATCACTGAGCAAACATATGTGTGTTCTATGTTGTTGGAGATCAGAATAAGAAGTAAATATTTATTATAAATTCTGACAAAAGGATTTGACTGTGATATTTGTGAAGTCTGGTTGGAATAAAAGCTTTTGTTCATATTATGCACACACTAATTCATGTTTTTATTAACTGCTAAAGCCTTGCTCAGACTTCTGGGGTGGAACTGGTGTCAGACTGCATTTGCTGAAATTTATAAATGTCTAAAGAATACATCCAGTGTTGGTGTTTTAGAACTTGGCTTATCTCATTTTATTTGTCTTACTGCATGTGTCATATTTACTACTTGCAATAATTTTACTTTTAGGAGCTTCACCACTTCTCCAGTGTTTTTCAGTAGATAGCAATTCATGGTTTATAGTGCCAGCTACATCACAGGGATAAATCACACGTCGACTTCCTTGGCTCTCCAACCACAGATTGAACCAGGCTAAGGGATGGTCAACATGTTTAGAACTTTCTAAACATGTTGACCATCCCTTAGCCTGGAGGATCACCTCTTTTGTCATTTAGATAAATTTTTGTTTCATTTATTAAAATAAACAGAACCTGAGCATTTTTGTGAAGACATTTCCTAGGACATTTCTGTCTTGTGTTCTATGTGTAGATTCTGAGTTATATTGCTAAGAACTCTTTTCTTGGAAAAACTGTCACCAAGAGAAGGTATTTTGGTAAAAATTTTTTAGTAGGTCATACGAAGAAAATACTTGTTTGTTTTAAAAGAAGATTGATTTGTTGCAGCAAATAAATAGAAAATACTTTGACGAAAAATAGGAGAAGATTCCTGCAGTTCTATTTGGCAACAGCTGTAACTTATTGAAATAGCAGAAATTAAGTAAAAGAAATGGATTGTATTAAAATGCCATGCTGTAATGGGATGTCATGAAGAAATTTAAGGGTCGGAAAAATAAACCAGGTAAAATTTCAAATTGAAGCCTAACATTAGATTTTTGTAGTTATCTGTAGTGAAAAAATGTAAGGCTTCAAAATATCTATTCTGTTTGCTTTAGAATGAGAAAGAGGTTAGAAAGAAAAACGTTTACTGTGATAATATATAACAGTGTTTTTTTCTTCTTCTATGAATCAGTTCTATTTTTAACAGGATAGCAACTAAATTGAGTCTGAAATCCCAAGCTGTAGTAATATTCTGTTTGCAATGAATCCAAATTGCTTTGTTTAAAAAAGAAAAGTTATGATAATAATTTTTACCTCTTATTTGGATGAAATCATTCTGTATTTCATATAAGGAAAAGCCTTTTTTCTTGGAAGAAAAGAAAGTTGTATTGTAAGACTTCTCTAAAGACTTGTGACATTGCCAGTGTTGGATAACTGGATGATTTTTTCTGCTTCTGGGATATTTCCTGTTCTCAGTTCTGTACTCCAATTAAGCTTGTATCTTAGGAAATATTTAAATATGTGCCTTGGGCCAACTGAGTGCAGACTTAGGACAGGTCTGCATAAAGCACTACATGCTGTGGGTAGGTGTCCTTGCTCTTGGTACTTCATATTTTGGGAGCCACTTGAGTTGTGGTGCTGCAAAACATGGGAAAGTGGTCAATGAGATGTTAAAGCTGGTTATTTATGCTGGCTTGTTCCTTGATGAGTTTGTCTGGTATCATACCAGCTTGGGAGTGAGTTTTTATTTTAACTAATTTATTCTGATCTGTTGTTTTCTAAAAGCATGCTTTAATATTGTGAGTAATTGCTGTTGAACGAAAAAAATACGTGTCATAAAAGCTCAAATGTTTTGAATGTGTAGAGCACCCCTAAAAAACAGGTAGGGTTTTTTTAACTCTACACCTCCTCTTTGTCTGCCACTTTTTAACTCAAATGTCAATGTAATGGTGGCTTAGATGGCATTTTCAATGAATCAGGTTTTCTTGTAGGATCAGAAATTCTAAGTGTAAGTCAGCTATGCAGTAATCACTTCCAGATCTGGAAAAAGGATTTCAGTGTGAAAACGCAAGGTAAGTACTTTGAAAATAATACTGAGTGATTGTTCTGACTTACTTTTACTTCATATCTTCATTGTTGTTAATTAAAATAAAATCTTCCCCATGGCACTTGGATATATCCTAGCAAATATATTGAGGGTTTTTTTGTACATTTTTCCTTTTCCTAAATTTCAATATCTTCACTGTCTTTCACTGTCTTCACCTTCTTTTTCTTGCGTTTTGAGGGGAAACTCCTTAGAGTAGAGAGTTTGGATTTTTCTATTTTTTTTTTGTGGGTTGTTTTGTTTGTTTATTTAATTGTAGCTGTGCAGCATAAAGTTCAGTGGAGAATGCTGTTACTTGATCAGAGCTTTTGTGTGTAACTAAGACAGACAATGGCAATAACAATTGTAGAGTTCTGGAACATTTTTGACCTGACATAGAACATGCTTCATCTTTGTTCTCTTTCTAGCTCTGCATCTCTTTTAAAGGCACTTGCCATGTTGAAAAATTAAAAAAAAAAGAACCAACACTAGGTTTAGCAGCACTGAGAGGAATACTCATATGAACTTTTGCAAATATTATTCTGAAAATGCCATTCTAAATAGACATACCTCTATGAACAGTAACCTGACATTTATAACTATACTAAATAATGCAACAAAAGAATTTTCAAGGTTCATGTGAACCTTTCCACATGCAGCCTTTGCAGCTTCTTAAATTATTCACCCCGTTTAGAAACCATCTCAGTGAACCAGATTTTTGAAACACAAAGCAAATATTAACTATTGAGTTACATGAGAATTTAAAGTTTGTGTCAGAAGGAAGATGATGGTGATCTTATGTGACTTGTGGTTTTACAAAATCATAAGGTAAACTATTCCATTTCTACCAGCACAAACACATGCACTTCACTGAATTTTTGCAAGGCAGGATATGCATCTTTAAATATTTCTACACTGAATTGGAATGTCATCATGGTATTTCTGTAACAGAAGAGAAATGAGTAGCTGATTCTTTTATTCTCACTTCTGTGAGGAAGAACTTGACCGTGTGGGTGACCTCACACTGGGACACATTGCCCAGAGAAGCTGTGGAATCTCCCTTGCTGGAGATACTTCAAAATGGTCTGGACACAATCCTGTGCCCTGAGCTCTGGGCTGACCCTTCTTGAGCAGGGATGTTGGCTCAGATGACCCCCTGTGGTCACTTCCAAATGTAAGCATTCTGTGTTCTTTCATATGGCATTTAGCTGTATGACTTCTGTGTAACATAGCAAGTGTATGCTAATGTCACATGGAGTTACTAATTTACCATACCATTTAATGGTATAGGGACTCCTAATACCCACCAAGGTACAATTTATTTTTAAGATTTTTAAATTTCTCTTTAATGGCTGATAAAGTCTTTCATTCATTGTAGTTTGGAAAGAAATTTACTTTCTACTTTACAGGGAATTGGATTTGGTGATCTTCATTGCTCACCTCCAACAGGAGATGCTGTATGATTTCTTGAACTTCTATCAGTATTAATATCTGGCAAGACTTTTTGGAATATTCAGTGTTTTCTGGTCTGTTGTGTTTTTTTTCCTATGTGGTGGAGTGAAAACAGGAGTGCAAAACCCAGGAAACTGTCCCTTCTGGCATAAATTCCAGTGTAGCTGCTAATAAGCAGGTATTGGAAATGTTCTCTGCAATTCTTTGAAAGTCTGTCAGTATCCTTGGGGAAGATATAATTTGTAATGGAAAAAACAGTAATATTTATCTCAGACCCTTGTCATCTTGATAGTTAGTGTTTATAATGGAAGTATTAATGCATGTATGCTAAAGCTTAGTGTCAAGGATTAAAATTCAGTTGTACAAACACTTCCTCATATTTCAGGGATTTGTAGGACAAGGCTGGTTTGCTTAAACAGATTTGTTCTCGAAATGTACTGTTCTGGAAATTAAACTAACTTAAGCAATAACCAGATTTTCAGCTGTTGCAGTAGTGTAACCTGAAGTAATTTATTTAAATCTGAAGCAGGTGTCAAGAGTCCTGGAGCTGACTGCTGAATTTGGGTCTCTGCAAACATAACTACTGTACAACCAAGGCTACAAACCATACAATTTGCTTTGGGAATGAATATTTAAAATACCCGAATTGTCTTGCTGCTCTGTACTATACTGGATCAAGAAAAAAAAAAAAAAAAAAAACCTATTTAATTCAGGGCAATTTTGTTTGACAAGCATGTGAAAATCCTATTCTGCATTAAGGAAAGGTTGCAAAATAATTCTTTTGATAATGGGTGAAAGTTAAGAAAGGAAAACAAAACCCATGTACCAAAACCCAAACAACTCTTTTGCTTTCCCTACATCAGACTGTGTTTTGAAATATGATGAACTTGAAATTTCTTTTAACTGATGAATATGTAATTTTTAAAAATGAAATGTAGGCTGCTGAAATTGTTTATGTCAGAGTTTAAAGCATTCAGTTCAAAATAGAAGATGTAAAACAGCACAATGACTTCCTGAGATTTCTTGGTTTTATTTTTTCAGGGAATTAATTTTCTTCAGGATTAGTTCAGATACTGCTGTGCAGGCTGTGTCAAATTCTCAGAGTATTTGCCTGATAGCCATATGTACTCTAAATAGGCAAAAAAAAAAAAAAAAAAAAACCAAACAAAAAAAACATGACAATCAGTTTGTGAAATGTCAGTTTTAATTTCTTGATTGGCTCACCAAACTCTGCTCTCCCAAGAAAGGATAGGAAGGAAAAGCAACAGTTATTTTTGACATGCCCCTAGGTGATTATATTCTTCTTCATCAGACAAGAATGTGTATGCTTGATTGCACAATGCAGAAATTAAAAGCTGCTGCACTCATTTGTAAGGCATGTTTTCTTTGGGGGTTTGTGCCACCATTTAGAATAATCTTTGTCTCATTTTAGCTGTGATCCTCTCTTGGGGAATCAAGGGGAGTGTGTTTTTATCTGTTATTGATGAAGATATAGCTGATCAAAAATACAGCTATGTAGGTTTTTTATGCAAAACTGAAAGGTGGACTTTCAATTAAAATTTTCTTGTAATATAATCATGCAGAGAGAGGAACAGCACACATGACAAAAGATCCTACTGGAGTAATTTGCCTTTTAGAGCACGCTGAGCCAAGTGACTTCCTGTTTCAGCGGTGAGCGCAGTGTTGCATGTGAGGTAAATGTCACACCTTGTCCCTGCTGTATTATAAATATCACCTTGCATGTGCCTTGGGGGGCTGCCTGGTGCTAGACTGAGGCAGGAACCCTGAGAGTGACCTTGGGCACCATCCCAGTAGAAGGTGGGATAAGAGCCTGTTCTTAAAGGAAGGGGAGGAAGCACTTCAAGTTGCCCTCCCCTTTCTTCCTCAGATCCTCAAGTTTGAGTGCTTTGTCTTTACATGCAAGTCACTGGAAATGTGCATGGGGAGCAGCTCTCTGTTCCTAAATCAGTTTTATAACTTCTCCCCAGTGCATGGCAGAGGACATAATTAACTATCTCCTATGGAATAGCCTATCTCCTATGCTTTTCATGCTGGGAGATGAATATGGACCAAATTTGTCAAACACAGATGCCTGACATTAAACTCAAATTTAGGAATTTAAATCAAAATTGCTTTGATTTCTGGGCACTGAACTTGTAATAACTGTCCATTCTTGTGGGTGCTTACCTGATTTTTGTGGTTTAAGGCCAGCAGGCAACATTCAGAATAGCCCTGTGGCCTGTTCAGGTCAGCGTTTCTGGCCACATTCCCTCTCACCTTCTTGTGCTTTTCCTCACTGTCAGAGTAAGGGGAAATGAAGAGCCCTTGATTTGGGGTAAGCACTACCTACCAACAGCAAAAACACTGGTGTGTTATCAACATTCTAAATCCAACACTGAGTTAGTTTTCTTTCTAGTAGCTGGCATGGCGCTATCTCATCCAAAAGCAGGACACGGACTTCAAAATGAGACTGCTGTGGTTAAAGTGCTAAATATGCTTCTTTACAATCAATGTCTTAGTATTAAGGTTGGAAAATTCTGGCTGGCTATGCAGTAAATGTTTCCGATCTTCATTTTGTATTTGCACAGTTATGTTAATTAGGGAATTAACAAAAGAAACCATGATAATAAACTCCTCCAACTCGCACATGTGGTACCTAATTCCCACTTCTCATCTGGCTCATTTATTTCTACTTCATTATAGTGACCAAATTTATATCAGATACTCTTTCTGAACAGTTTTTTCCATTTTGAACTTGATAGTTTTGTGCTTATATGTTGGAGATTTTTATTTTTTAAGGAAAATGAATACGATCATCTTTGGAGTTTACTAGTTTCCTAATCTTGAAAGCCATATTATCACCACTTTAATATAAATGATGTCCTGATTGATTGACTGACAGGCAGAAGTTTTTTTCGTTTGGCTGGAAATGCATTTGCCACAAATAAGCCATTTTTTTGCCAGCTATTTCTTTTTTGAGCACTTTATTCCACTTGAATGTTAAAATATTTGTTTCTGTACCATTACACAGGGAAATAGTTGAGTACTGCTTTCCCCAAATTAAAATGCTGCATGTGCAGAACTGCTTGGAGTGAATGATTATGAATATACGTTCAGAGCTGCATATTGAATATCATATTTGAAGTCAGACCCAGATAGGCATAGAATAAAGCTTTCTGCCTGTGTCATGGTGTTATCATTTATCTGCCTCACCACATAGCAAGCTTTGCAAATAAGAGAATTTTGTAGCAGTTCTACAGCCAAATATTAACAGCTGTCTTTCAGTTGTGCTCTGATTCAGATCTGAGCTTTTAATGCAGCTCTTCTTGTAGAATGCCCTTTATCATCAGGGGAAGGGGAGAGACAGCTGCTTTGCATTTTTCAGATGTAATGTGGTTTGGGGTTTTACCAAGACTCAGGTCTCTTGATAACAGCAGAGCATACAAGAGTGAAGAGGAGAAAGCTTAATATTGAAACAGTAAATAAACTACAGATAAACTTTGGAAAGGAACACCTAAGTCACATGTAAAATAATATATTTAAAAAGATTACATTTTATTTTTGATTTTGCTGAATTGCACCAGTTTATGACTTTAAGCCTTATGAGATATATGTCTGCTCAGCAGGTGTGAGAAATAGTTTCATCACCTACAGGTGGAAAATTGATCTTTACTTAGTGTAAGGAGATGTGTACTATTTCTTTAAATTTATGGCTGGAATCCGAACACATCCCCTCATGCTGTACAAAAATCAATTTACCAGAGCAGAAGGAAACTTAAGTGTTTTCTAAACTGTGAAACAGAGTGGAAACAAACAGTTCTGGAGATAGCACTTGCTCCTGACTGCATTAAGGTATACTCTACAACTGTAGAGGAAGGCAGTCTTTTTTTTCCCTCCCAGTTCTTTTCATTGTTGATGCATGTCTTTCGGGCTTTGTAGTGCACCTGGATTTATAAAGCAAAACAGCTGCTAAATAGTTTGCTTTACTTTTTCCTCCTAAATCGTTAATCTGATGGTTCTGCTTTTTACAGCCGGGAGTGCTTCAGTGTGTGGATAGTCTGATGTCAGTTTAAAACAACAGGCAAGGCATCACTTAACTTCAAGTGGTCTTTTTCCTGGGATTTTGGGTCACTGCGATAAGTGGTGCCCTCTGGCACCTGAGTGATGGAAAGTACCAGGAGTGTGACCCCTGTTCTTGCTCCCTGATGGAAGCCTGGCGTGGTGGCAGCTGGTGGGAGGTTAGTGCCACTAGAGGCAGGGAACAGAAGGGTGCAGCCTGGCTGCAAGGCAGAGCTGCAATATCGGTTTTTGTACTTACTGCTGTTTGGTCAGTGCAGAAACAAGGGCAATTGGAGATTATATACTTCAGTTATAGATGATATACTTCAAATAGATCACATGGCAACTGAATTTCATCCACAACTCAGATAATCAAACCTTGCTCAGATAGGGCAATAGGAATTGCAGGCACACTTTTGGATTCTGGTTTAGACAAATTCATGCTGTATTGATATTAATGCAAGCTGAGCCACTTCACCCTTAGCCACTGCTGCAGATCTGGTAGAGCAGTTACAATCAATGACAGTCATGCTACTGATAATGATACATGATAATCCTTCACACCAGGCTTTCAGAGAAGCCATGAAATTGGGAAACCCTCTACTTGTTGATGCTGGCCAGGTAAATGGTCCCTTCAGTTACAATATGAAGAAAAAAAATACTGTTTCTATCTGAAATAGTAATTGAGCATACCTCTACCAAAATGTATAACGTAATTAATTTTGTATGTGCTGGTAGAGTGAGCTGAGGAGACTCCATAAATTGATGAACAATATAAAAAGCAGCTATGAGGCCTGCTTTTCATCCAGTTGTATTTCAGTTGGTTATGCATTTCTACGTGTGTATTTTCTGAACAGTGCTTAATTATCTCTGGATTTTAACCTAGTAAGAAATCCATACTGTAAGCCTTATTCCCCCACTAGATGATGGGACTGGGGAATGTCCAGGTTAGGTAACTTAAATATAAAATTTTACTTCCTTTTCCCTGATTGTGGGGGGCTGCTTCTTTTTAGAGAAATCCATCAGATCAACCTGAATCATTTAATAGGATGAGTTATCACTGCACATCACACAAATTGGCTTCATGCAAGCCTTGTTGGAACAATTTGGCTGATTTTGTGTGCGTGTGTGTGTGTGTCTGTACAAATAGCCTTTCAGGATGTGATTTGTACATGTTCAGCATGGGCTACAGAGTGTGCCTTTTTGACAGTTTGGTCGTCTCTGAATTCAGAGAAGAACTGTCTTGAGAGAGATTGAAAAATGTGACATTTAATCTTTTCAATAACAAGTCCTTGTGAATTACCTTTGAGGAAGCACTGGGCATACTTCCGAGTAACACAGTGTTATTTAAATTTGAGATCCTGAAACCAGCAGCAGGAAAACCACACCATTTTAGTTGTGAAATTAACATTCTACATCTACTTGATCTACCTAAGAAACAGCATTCTAAATGAATGTTTGATAAAGAAAGGATCTGGGCTATACCATTCAGCCACTTCTTGTTGTAAATTAAAGCCCGTATATAGATTTTCAATCTGCCTTTTTACCATATACAAGCTTAGTGATAATATCCATCCCCTTCTATACCATCAAAAACCTAAGTCATAGCACCAGGATTGCTGAATGGCATCCTCTTGGTCAGTGCTTTGTTGTTCAGAATTATCAAGTTTTACTGTGCTGAGATTCCACATACTAAGCACAGTTGCATTGGACAGTAGGTGCTTGGTCTGTATGCAGTATCTTTATTTGTAAAGTATGGTCAGGAAACCTTACAACTTAGTGTGTCACTGAAAAATCAAAAGTTTAGAAGACTGATTATATTAGTAAAATATCTGCTTTGGCCTGGATTTTTTCCCTTCTCTTACTGTACTCAAGCTGTGCTTTTGTTGCTGAACATGAGAGCAAATTTCATTGTTTGATTTTATTTAAAACCTGCACGAATTCTAAATTTATATACTGATTTCTGAGTTAAGCTTTCCTGCTGAAAGTGGAATCCAGCCTGTAAACCAAAGATGCAGGACTTAAATCAGTTGTCATTATTTTATGTTGCTGTGACAGAATTATAGAAAAACACAACTACCCAAAGTCCTGATAATAAATATCATAAAAATGGTAACAAACTGAAGGATGTTGAAATTGACAGCTTGGTATTGAACTGTTTTTCTTTCTAGTTTCCTATGACAACAGTAGCTGTGTGTTGATATGGGTAAATATTGATCATTTGTAGATAGGAAAGCTTTGCTGGGCTTAGTAATGCCAGCTTGGGTCGGGGTCTGTGTGTGTTAGCACAGGGCCAGGGGGCAGGGCTTTATAGGCTGGGTTTTGGTGCTTTGAGAACGTGGCTGTGGTGCTTCTTGGGCTTCAAAGAGTAGACTGATTTGTTTGGGTCTCAGTTGGTGGATCTCTGTGCTGCATGCCTTTGTGCTGCTGTGGAGATATGAGGTGATGTGGCTTGGGAAATGCAGTAAGAATCTCTGCAGAGTCTAGTCCTCCATGACCATCTGCATTTATGAAAATGGAATTTCATGCAGGAGTAAATAATTTTCTTTTTTTTTTTTTTTTTTTTTTGTGATAGTATTTTACACATGTGACTGCATGGTTGCATAGATAAGCAATCTTACTTATTAATGAGCAATGTTGTGAAGGCTCATTTGCTTGTGCTTAATGTCCTTCTTTGTCTTTTGAAATTAGTGTTAACTTTTAGTTAACATTGACATCATATAGCCTCCTCTATTTTCTCTTCAGATTTGGAAGGCACCAACAAGAATGACATCTTTTAACTTGTAAATAAGTTGTGTCCATATTAAGAAATGCCTCTAAAAAGTTTCTTGGCTTGATTTACAGACTTGACTTATGCCTTCTCTCTGAAATTTTTGATTATCCAGTCTGGTGTACATCCTTATTTGAGTAAAGCTTTTTTTAATTTTCATGTTACTTTTTCTTTTGAAATTGAGTCTCCACATAACAAAGAACAAAGCCACATTTTTGATTGACAACCGTAACTTAAAGGAAAACAATCCCTTTGAGGGAAGCCTTTTTATGGGTTCAATTTATCTACTTTCTTAAGGTTCAGTGGCCTTTCTAATAAATGATACAATATTTCTTAAGAGGTTTACCTTGTCAAACATTGTTAACATGTAAACAAAGTAAACAAAATTGATTTGAAACCACAGGGTGCCTTTCATAGCATTGTGCCCCAGAAGTGAAAAAAATATGAACTTTATTTAAACAGCAGAAGTCTTTGAGATTGCAGATAATGATAGTTACATTCCTATGCTGTTCACTACAGCTTTGTCTGGCTCTAATTTTTGGAGTCAAGGGGCAAAAAGTCATACCTATGGATTTTGTGTTAAGAGGAGATTCATAAATTATGGATGAAGAGTGACAGTTACTGGTATTTAAAGGCATCATTCTTTTAGATGAATATTAATAGGGGTAAAAACCTGAAGGAATTCTGAGCAAAAACTTTCTGAAATAGAGCAACTGAACAAAGATTGCATGATTCAAAAGATAATGCCATTGATGCAGATGTGATGGATTATTGAGCAGTGCATTTATGGATATGGATGCATGATATGCCTGTTCTTTGTATAGGGGAGTGAATCCTCACAGCACAACTCCTTAACTGCTAAGCCAGTCTTCAGAGTTCATTTTCAAAGAGGTCATTCTTATGCAAGCAGCATGAATGAAACCTTTTGGTCTTTAATTTGTGCTCTTTATAGGAGGCAGGTTTGTGCAGCAGTTGGCCAACAAGCAACCAGAACCAGGCAAAAATACACGTTTGGCAAACCAATTGTTAGGGATGTTTTTGCTGATAAAAGAGGTAAATGTAATATCCAGTCCCAAAAGTTGCATAAAATAGTTTATATTTCACAGATGAGTAAAAACAGTTAAGATTTTAAATTGTTTTTTTTTTTTTTAACTTGATTTTCTTAACAAGGAAGAACATAATGAAAATATAATTGATAAAATAAATATGCCACATAGTAAGCAAGAACAGTGGAAGACAAGTGGAAATACAGAGAGAGCATACAAAACGACAAAGTCAAGAGAAGAAAACTAAATACAGACATAATTCATGGATTTAAAATAGACAAGTCTAGTTTGACCTGATATCGATTTCTGTTACTTTTTTCTCTCCCCCTCCTTGTGAAAGAACTAATGGTTCTGTGCCTGTCCAGTCCAAAATGGGAGCTTTGGCTAGATCTGAAGTCCTGTTTGGGGATCAGAGGCTTGTTTACTCATTTTACTTGGAATGCTGGGTAAAGGTCTATTCTCTTATGCTTCTTTTTTAGGTTATTTTGTTGTGCTGCTGTATCTTTCTACAGGATGTGGAAGAGATCTATATGCTACTGCATACAGATTTAAAGACTTTATAAAGAAATTGCCAAGTTTGCCCTTTATTTCTAAACCTTAGTGAAAGAAGTTTAATTTCTAATTTTAGAATAATTCTGGTTTTGCTCTCAAAGAGTATTGTTTTCAGGTAATTTATTCCTATGTGAATGGACTATTTAAAAAAAAAAAAGGTAAATCTTGCACAGTGTATTAGAGATCTGATGTGCAGAGGCTGAAACAGTAATTACAGAGTCACTGTCTGGAGCCTTGTGAGATGATGCCCTTACTGTAAAGCATTTTGTTTTTGTCAATAAGCTTACATCAATACTTGGCAGGTCATTTATGCAGCTTTAATGTTTCAGAATATAAACTAGACAAAATGACTAATATAAAATTGAAACTGCTTTGCATCTGCAATTGACAAATCCTATTTTGAAAGCATGCATGAACATGAGGATCAAACTTAGCTTTTATCATTTACATTTTTTTCCAATGTGGAAGTGTCTGATCCACTTTTAATTCACCTGTTGTTGATTTCCTCATTCTTTCCTAATCCCTTGAAGTTGAGATGCCCTCACCATTGGGGAAGAAATTAACAAAATCTCTGACTGGAGGGTGTGAATCATCCATTATGGAAATGTAAAAGGTTAAACTAAATCCCAGCACACAGAGATGTCAGACTAGGACAAATCAGCATGGACAATTACCGGGAGGTGGCACAAGGTTAGGGTGGAGCATAAATGTATCATATAAAGTGTTTTTATTGCTGTCAGAATTAATTTTTCTGGGTGAGAAGTCAAAGAGGCAGAAATGCAGATGTCCACAGGTCCATGGTGAGCGGAGATGGTTTTAGGCTCCCAGTTTCACCTGGCTAACACCAAACTGGAATATTTTAGTGGTTTTGGTATGTCCAAACTAAAAATACCTAAGTGTAAATTTACAGAGATAACAGGATTAGTGTTCTCTTTGGATGGATGAACCCTTATCAGTCAGTTATATTTTAAGCTCATTTTCATCCAAATATATTTTGGACTAGTTTCNGTTCTGAAGTCATTCTATTTTGTGCTCAACATTTGCATGCAGGTTTTTAATCTGTAAACGGTCCTGCATTAGCCGGATGTGTGCTAGTGCTGCTGGAGCTGGCACAACAAAATGTGAATTTGCTGAAAGGAACTCAGGAAAAAAAAAAACCCTATCAAAAGAGATTGGAGATTTGAAGAGACCAATTAGTGGGAGAAGATTAAATGGTCTCATTGTACCCTTTTCATGCAGGCAAAATTCAATGGAAGATTATGTATTTGATTTTGGAGGGAGGGAGGGGCCCAACCAAAAAAGGGAGACATAATCAGGGAAATAGTAACTGAAGGGATACGATGATCATCTCAAATGCATGAATAGAGAAGAAATTTAAAATGGAGCTCAGAGCAAAAAAAAAAGCAAATAAGGGTAAATTAACGACAGAAAAGTAACTTCAAAAAAAGAGAAGAAGTAAGAATAGCAATAGGAGGAGAAGAAAAATGGTAAATGACAATCAAATTCTTTAGGATGTGGAATGGCCACCCCAGTAGTGCTGCAGAGAATCCATTACTGGGATAATTCAGGATATAATTATTCTGAGCATTAGAAATATGAAGGCTAGAAAACACAGGCATTTTGAAAGAATTTTGTAATGCACCATAGATGTTCTTATCTCTGATCTCTGTGTGTGTATTTATGCAAGAATGAGTGCAGTAATACTTGAAAAATATAGGTCCTGTGTGGGGTTGTTGTCTGCTAATTTAAATGTTTGACTTAAGAATGCCTGCAAGTGGAAGTGCAAGGTTTTGCCCTCATCCTGATGCTGGTGCTCTGTATTTCATTCATATTTTCAGGTGCTCCGTGCATTTCAGCTCACTTTCAGTCAGCCTGTCAGTAAGAACTCATTCCATTTGGGTGTACATCTATAAACACATGGGCCATCCAGGCAACCGTGGGCTTTCACTGCTAAATTGTTCTTCCATACATACAATTACAAACATGCAAAGCTTGAAATATTTAAATAAGTTTGGCTATTATTTTTCCTTTGTAGTTTTTTGTTTGTTTTTGTTTGGCTGGTTTGGTTTGGTGTTGGGTGGGGTTTTTTTGTTTTGTGTGTGTGTGTTTTCTAGTCATCTGAAAAGAATTTTAAGTTTTCGATGTGTAATGGAACTTTTAATCTCTACTCACCAAAAATCATGGCAGAAAGTACTTTCTGTGACCTTGGTTATGTGAGCTGTTTGCTTTTATTACTTTATGCAGTATTTACTTCATCATGTAAGTCTTTGATGGCACTAGGATTTTTCAGATATTTTACTTCATTTTATATACTGCCTGTAGTTAGTTCTTTCTACCAGGAAATGCAAATTTCCCTCTTGGAGCAACAAAAAGAAAGTCAGCATCAATAATACAGTAACTGGTTATTAGATTTGCATACCAACTCATGGGTTTTTGGGGCTTTAGATTAATTAATTACTTCTGCCTCTTTCCTGAAGGTTGATGTTTTGGTTAGACAACCTTGTTTACCACTATTAATACGTCCCATGATTCATTGAATCACCTTATCAGCCTTTCTGATTTGGCTTTTTCACATTTCCTTTAGGGTGTACCTGTCTTTTAGAATGGGGCTATGGGGAAAAATGAACTAGTGCAAACCTCTTGAGTGTTTTTTCCTGTGCAGAGCTGGATGAGAATGCCATTTTCAGTCCATGAAATTACTCTGAGAACTATTCCCTTTCCTTTGTCTGTATAGTACAGCTTCCTCTGATACATACATACTGCCACATTTAGACAAAAAAATGTATATTTTGGCAAAGAGGCAGTTTTGATTTTTAAAATGATTATGCTTTACAATTTGCTTACTGCTGCTCTGTGTATGAAGGGTAACGATTCAAATTTTAAAGCTTAGTAATTTTGTAATGGGTTGCATCTAATTTTGTTTATATTTCAATCTGCTACAGCCAAATTTTTTATGTTTTCTTCATCTGTGACAGTATTTGCAATTTTCTTTTTCAAGGAGAAGGAAGAAAAATACCCAACAAAATTCCACCCCACAACAACCGAAAAAAACACCCTCTTCCCTAAATGAAGAGTGTACAAAATCCTGAAGTGTGACAAGGGACAAAGAAATGCCTTGGAAAAATAAAGATAGTAAAATGATTTGAAATATAACTGAACTATGGCTAAACAACTTAACTGAAAATTCATACTTTGATAGGTTTTTATAAATACCTGCTTATTTGATGTTTATTAGTCTTAACACTCTTATAAAGAAATGCTAATATACTGCTAAAATTGGTTTTCTATATCATGCTTGCTGTTTTCAATTGCTGACTTACGATTTAAAGGTTTAATGATGAGAGTTTTTATTTCATTATTTCTGTATTTTCATATCCATATCTAAAGTTTGTGTTAAACACTGATGAGGAACAGATGAACCTACTCTTTGTAATCCTGGTCTCTCACCTGGTGTTCCAAGTGACATCAGGCTATACAGCTTAGCAGTTGATTATATTTTGTGCTGGCACCTACTGCCATGTGAAGAACATCTGTTACAAAAAGTAGCCTGAGAAAGAAAGTGTCAGGAAGTGAAATACTGTAAGAACTAAAATTGGCACTGCCTTTCATCAGTGCTGAGACTGTCAGAAGTTGCACGAGCCAGCCCTAACTATCCACAGCAGGCAATCTGATGCCAGCCTGCTGTTAAACAACCAACATTTAACAAGAAATAGCGTGTAGATCCAATGTGTGGCTTAAAACATTGTGTTAAGCATCATTAAAACCGAGCCTCCTTGGAGTCGTATTACAAAAGTCCTTTCTCTTTCTGTAATAAAACATTTCGCTCTGGCTGTTTCAATTAAGGTTCTAACAATACAAACACAGTGCCTCCTAATTCAGTGCCACCTTGGAGAACTACTGGTACTGTCAACTTGTAAAGGCAAATAGAACAAACAGTCTTTACAAACCTCTAGCCAGCAAATGAGAGGCAGAAGATGTATATATTTTCCTGGTTTTCTTCAGTCTTTTCCTGGTTTTCTTCGGTCTATCTTCCCTGTTAAGTTTAAAATTTGCAAATATGTCAC
This sequence comes from Lanius collurio, assembly GCA_020086605.1. Taxonomy (NCBI): domain Eukaryota; kingdom Metazoa; phylum Chordata; class Aves; order Passeriformes; family Laniidae; genus Lanius; species Lanius collurio. Next base: position 1,593,467 of record JACBWW010000034.1, on the reverse strand, counting down.
TGCCTATGGTTCTGTGTTTATGTCAGCTGTAATCTCCTCTATGTGACTTGTTGGCACCAAGGTTTAGGACTCTCAGAAGCTGAGATGCTGAGCACACCTTCCAAATCTGTTTTGATTAAGTGATGTTCAGTTGGAGAGTCGATGATGTGAAGTATTCACTTGCCTGGAGAAAAAATAAATAGTGCAGATATGTTTGGGTGATGTTGGGGCAAGCTCATTGTGTTTGGGTTGAATCAAGTTCTTCCTACCTTTTTTTGGCTTGGTTTTGGAAATATATTCCTACAGCACAGTGTCTGCCCATGTGGAATCCCCCAGACTTTCTTCTGGTTGGTGAAGCTTGCAGCACTGGCAATGTCATCATTTGATGCAGTGGCCAAAATGAACAAGGCCAGTTGCATTATCCTGGATGTCAGATAATAAATTATATTCACAGAGAGAACTTGAATCAGTATGTTAGGGCATTAGGAGTTTTAAGACAGCCTTGACATAATTCTAAAGAGCTTTTTAGGTCTCTTGGACCCCAGAGACATTATTGAAAGTCCTAAAAATGGGGATAAAACATTTTTTACAAGCAAGTAAAATACCTATACATTTGCTCTGGTATACTTAAAAGGAAGAACAAACTTTGTGGAAGCAAAGAGATATTTTCTTGTACTGTGAATCAAAAATAACTGTTGGAAGTATGAGAAAGCACTGAGAGCAGTGGGTGCTGAGTGCTTATAGCAGGGGAAAGCTGTAATATTGTACTCATTGAAATAATGATTGCTCTTCCAACTGTTTATGTTTAATGATACCTTTTGCAAATTTTTTTTTTTTTTTTAAGCCAGATGAGCCCAGTTACTCCTCTCCTGATGTGTTTATGAGTTTTCAGGTTTTGGAATAGAATACCCCTGAAGCCACAGTTTCACACACAAACCCTCCAGATGTTTCTTTGAGTTCCAGCCCAGCTCTTGTGAGAATAAAAATGAATAAGGAGAATTTCAAATAAAGCCAAACATAACTTACTTTTGAAAGGTTTTGGCATTGGTGGTTCAGGAATGGTGATGAATGTTGACCTAACATGTCCCTGTTTTTAAGGAGTGCTGCCCTCTCTCCTGGAGGCATAATGCTTCTGGAAGGGCTCCTCCTGCTGAGCTGAATACTCCAGGGAAAATTACATGGAAAAATGTTAATATGTAGCAGTGGATCTTCTCAAAATAGGGTATCAGTGGGTCCTATAAGCATCTCTGGAATGTGTTGTCCTTTTTACAGACTCTGTGATCAATGACACATTGTTAATACAAAATTTGATGCTGCCTCAAGTTGGTGATTGTACAACATTTTATACAAATTTTGGTGACTATTTTTTCTTTATTATGAAAAAAAAAAAGCTGTTAAAAGAACTTTCTCAGCTTTTTAATATATATAATTGTCATTTTAGGCAGCGTAGCATAGGTTTAGTTATGGTTACAATCAAGTCTTTGCTTGCGTCTGTTAAAATGGAAATAATGTTGTGAGGATGAAAGGCATCATAGACCCACAACAGATTTCATTGCAGACTATAGCAAGTGGTTTTGATCATGTCATTAGAAGCTGAAAGTATATTGATTTCTCATGGTCTCAGAAGGGCCATGCATTTTCTCCTCTTCTAAACAAAAAATAAACCAATAAATGGCTGCATTAATGATGCTATCACTGGGTAGCAGCAGTATGTTTCTTAATGTCTTAGGCCTCAAACATGCAATCCCTTACTTGTGTTTTACTCCAGGCAGCTTCACAGAGCCATTAGACTCAATTGGGTCATTTGTCTCAGAAATGAATTTGCTAAAATCAGACTTGGTTCGAGTCACACATTCACTTCTGAATGGATGTGAATTTGCTGTGTGCTGTGAAAGCCTAACCCAGAGGAAGATATTTAAAACTATTGCAAGTGGTGCAAAATTGCTGTACAGTGCCTCACTCCCAGTGAATTTTAGACTGTCTTCATTATTAAGAAGATTTATTTTTCATCTTTTATAGCAAGATAAGTGATATATGCCAACACTGCAAAAATCACGGCATAGGTGAGAGAAAGTAGTTTCTTCCATTAGTTAACTTTTAGTGTGTCATAACCATATATTTCACTCCTTCCAGCCCTCGTTCCCTCCATGTCTGTGACCTTGTTTAGTCTTCCTTGTGAAAAACTAGAGCATGGTGCCTCCCTCGAGATTCCATAAAGGGGCAGATAACCTTTCTTTGGCACTGAAGGTAAGTGATGAAAAGTCTCTAAAAGAAACTGGAGTCAGTTGTGAAGATTCTTTTTATATTTTTCTTAAAATTTAATTTGATGTCACTCAATTTCTGTGAAAAGGTCTCAAAACATGTATGAAAACAATCTGTTTTTACTTCTAGGACCCTTCACTGTAGAAATACGGAATGTCTTTTTTGTCACTGGCAGTTTTTGCTTGTATTAGTCCATACTGTGATATAGGTAGTAAGAGCTAAACAGGGAGGCTGCAATTTCATTGATAGCTTTTTATTGTACCCCGATAAACTTTCCAGATTACATGGCAGTATTGCATCAAGGATGCTCTAATGGCTCTTGATTTATTAAGAAATTTTGGGTGGGTGTGAAGGCCAAAACCCCATCTACCTACAGGCCTACCAAAGTATCTTGATTAGAATTCCCAAACTCAGGAATTACAGAACAGACAGGAAGAATAAATTGCTGTGCAGGATCTATGCCTTCCTGCTTAGGCTGTGACCAAGCAATTTATTGACTGATGAAGATTTCTAACCTACCAGTGTGACTGCAATTCTCCCACTTTGCAGTAATTGAAATCTAACTCTCAGGTAAGACCTCTGGATTTCAGATGGTGCTTTGCCAATCTTGTTATGTCAGGAAAAAAGAAGGAATCACCTTTGGATTCCAGAGCTGTCAGAAAGAGCAGTTCCTCCCAGCATGAGTATCAGCTGGTGAGACAGACACAAGAGTTGTACTCCCTGCTCAGAAGGTGGAACATGATAGATGTCTGCTGTGTGTGCAGGCAGCACAATGGAGGTGACCTTCTTCCCTCAGATGCAGAAAGACAAGATGTGGTGAGGAAAGGAGGGGAAGAGTTTATCATACTGAGCATTCCCTTAGGCATTTGTAGCCAGGAGATCTCTCTGACCCTATAGGTCCAAAGCCACCAAGCTTGCACTCTGACTAGTGAAAAGATCAGAGAGGAAAAAAATGTTTAAGTAGGCTTGCATCTGAAACAGCAACTTGAGAATTGTGCTTTAGAGCGAGGAATAATCTCAGCACAGGTGCACTGGGCATTTGATGGTCAGTGCATTCAGTAGTTAAGGTACAGATTAATTTCTGTAGATGGTATAGAGATAAAATCATGTGGCATCCATCCTGGATATCCATTTGTTCTTACTGGGTTTCTTCCATCTATAAATGGATAAATAATAGGAGTGAAAATCACCTGGAGACCATTCACATCACCTTTGTTTGGGCTTCTGAATGTCATTAGTGGATCTAAGCCCTACAGAGGGTGTTATCATCAACAACCAGATGAAGATCGAACCTGTTACATTTTTCCAGACCCTGATGGTTGGTGGCAGAGGAGTGGGAGTATGCATAAGTCTCACTTGTGCTCCATCTCTCCCTCTTGTAACAAATACAGTCTGAGCTTGCAGTTAACAGTGCAGAAGTGACCTCTATTTGCAGAATTTTATTTTCAGATAATCTTAGCCCTTGATTTACTGAATTTTTCATGCTGATGATTAAAATGCTCACAATAAAATGTCTTAAAATGGATGTTACAGCGTAGTCCCAAAACAAAGGGGAAGCTTGAACGTATAAGTCCTTAATTAAGATTTTCCAGATGAACAGATGTTTTAGAAGAAAGGCAAACCATATTTAATTTTCTATTTCATGTTTGTATATTTAAGGGAAAAAATTATGTTTTTAATGGGCTACAGGCACTGATATCAATTAGAAAAAATATCATCTTATGAATTAAAAATATTAATTTAAAATTAAAAATACCGTACTTATGAATTCTAGGGCCTCAGTTCTCCAAACATGTCCATGGACTTTAGTGTCTAGTTACAATTGGTAGTTTTTATGCACAGATGTATTGTAAATAATAAAGTTTGCAGAAAAGCAGCAGAATGATCTTAAATATTCTGCTTGCATGGCTTGTATCCTCCATGTAGAGTCTGACAATAATGATCAAAATAGTTTGTGGTGAATGTTAAATGGTTACTCCATGTCAAAACTTTAAATAGGACACAGAAATCTTCCTTACATATTCTGTTTCTATGTTCATATATTGATTGACTGAGACATTTTGAGAAGTGTCCCTACTTTGCTGTGTCAGCCAGAGGTTCAGTGAAAGCTAAGCTAAAAAAAGTCTTGACAGAAAGTGTCTTATTAACTCCTCACTAACCTACTAAGGGATGTTCTTAAAGAGATGTTCTTATTAAAAAAAACTTTCTTCAATTGAATTATTTTGTGCATAAATCTACTTTCACGGAAACAAGAATGGTATTTTTTTTTTTAAAGTCATCGAGTGCATTTTTAGGTTAGATAAAGAAGGGAAACTTGCAGCTGTCCCCACTTACTCTGCTTTGGTTTGTGTTATGTAGCTGTGAGAACTGGATTCCTTTGGGATTAACCTAAACTGGAAGATGCAGTCCAGGAGTGTATCTAGTGTGCCACAACCACTAAGTGTCATTCAATCCATGGGACCAACTTAGAGGTAGTCTGGAGGAAAAAAAAGCCAAATAAAAAAATTCCATCCCCAAAAATACAAAGCAAAATAAAATAGGTGTTCCTGAGTACTCACTGATGTTTCCTTCAGAAATTATTTTTCTGGACTTTACTTTTTGCTGATATGGAGAGAGCTATTGATGATTGAAAGGATTTACTGCATACCACAGCTCTGTGATCAGTTTATTTTCATGCCAAAACAAACACCTAAAGAGACATTTAGCGTGAACTGGACTTTCTGTCTTGAGATGGCATGGTCATGGTATATGGCAGCTGTGGCAAAGGAAGGGTAGTGATGCCTGAAGAGGCCACCTAAAACAGAGACTAGACAAGAATAAGGGAATAAAGGTAGGTGTTTATTGAAAGGCCTTCAAAGGAAACCCCTGGGAAGCCAGAGGCCACTGCCAAGATGGACCCCAAGATGGACAGCAGGTCACGAGTCCTTCACACTTCTATAGGTTTGGTTCATTTGCATATCAGGGTTAATTCTCCAATTAAAGCTTCAGTTAATGATGTAGTTTCGCCAAGCTCACCCCCATTTAAACATGTTAGTTTGCACAATTTGGCCCTAGGACAGTCTGAGTGTCCTTGGAGAACAGGCCTGGGGAGGCTTTGTTATGTCTGCCTGGCATGAGAGAGCAGAAGTGAACAGGCTGCAAGAAATTTTGGAGTTACACATTAGGCAGTACAGGATTTGAAAAATACCAAAGTTAAAACCTAAGGCATCAATAGCAGGAAGGCATGTGTGTGAAACTAGCATTAAACTTTCCATTTCCTTGCCTTCAGGTCTATGAAAGTGTCTGTAAAATCCTTGATGATTCTACAATGACTTTTAAAAAATATTTGTTCACCTGCTGTACTTTGTTCCATTAACATTTCCTTCAGCTGAGAAATGTAATTTTAAATGCTGTCCTGGAGAAGAGGGGTTGCTCTTGGTGAAGGAGATTGTATCAGTCAACAGCAATTTTCTGGCAGATAAAATTTTCTAAACCAATCTTACACAAATTTTCTTTCATTGCAAGAAAAATATCTGATGGAAAAAAGTATTCTCCGAGACAAGATAATTATCCTATGGCAAAATGGTATGTACAGGATTTATGCAATGATTGCACATAGCATAATTTTGTTTTTACTTTAATGAATGGAGGCGTAAAGTGTCATATTTATGAAAGAATATTTTAAAACACACTTGATATCAGCTCAGTATTAGTTTGCTCAGTATATATAGGCCAAGTTTTCCCTTAGGCATGTCAGTCACCATCAGAAACAAAACCAGGAAGATTGCCATGGACACATTTCAAGAACAGATCATTTAAAACTCAAAAGAGAAAAGCCAACAAAACAAATCCACACCTCCCACTTGTTTTTAAAATGTCTCTTCAAAGTATAATTTTCTAAATGTAACTTTTGAGGAGAAATCAAATTTCTCAAAGAGAGATGGTCCAATTTGTGAGTGACTGTGGTGGTTGATGGCTCAAAACATTTCCTCTGACTGTGTGTGTGAGGGGCAGGGCCAGGCTGGGTCTTGCTCTGGTGAGGAGATGCTCTGCTCCATACACGCTCCCACACCCCAGGGCTGCATCCCAGCCTGGCAGTGCCTGCCAATCCCTGGCACAGCAGAGGCAATGCTCCACACCCACCCCTGGAGCCCCTAACCCAGCCCCTGAGTGCCCAAATGACCACAAGTCCCACCTGCCCAGGAAGGGCAAGGGGTGCTTAAAGCAGCAGTAGGGCAGGCACATGTCTTGACCCTAACTCCCCTTGGAATTTCTATCAGATGGAGACTTCTGGAAACAGGGCTGGTAGCTATGTTTCTTCTTTTGTGTCTCTCTTCTTTTGTATCTCTCTGTCTTTTCCTCCTTCTAATTCACTCTTCTTGGAATTTTTGAGTAACTTAAAATTGAATTGGCTTAGAGCGTGCAGAGGTGAATGGGTTAAGTTGATACTTTGAAGTGTGTTTCATGTTGGTTGAATGATGCTTTAAATCTCTTGCCAAAGTTCTCTGATTTTCTGGGGTTGCCAAAAAAGTTTTCTGTTGTTTTGGCCCTTTGAGAATATCTTGTTGGTATTTCTCCCTTGTGTCTAACTCAGTACCTGAACAACTGTAAAGCCCTTTCAGAAGTTTCATCGAGTGAGTTTTTTGGTGCCTTGCACAAATATGTAAGCAGTTAAAACTGTACTTGGTTTAAATATATCCTGGATTATTTTTTTCTTTCAGGAACAAACTGGGAATAAGAACAGTATCTTTGTTGTAGTAGTCACTCACACTCTGTTCCTATGCTAGGGCTTGTTGCTCCATTTTCCTTAGCATTATCTTGTAGGAATATATGGTCATGCAGCTCAAGGACTGAAATAGCTATGAGCCACCTGATAACATCTTTCTGAGATGTTGTTTGAAAGTAATATTTTTGTACAAGTTCATGGAACATTAAATCTCAGTCAAACAACAAAAAACCCTGACAAATAAGGTGTTATTTTATGGAATTACAGATGGAAATAAGTTTTACCAACTGTGGTGAAGCATTGTTGTCTTCCCTGGAGAAACAATTAATGTCTTTGTTTGTTTTAAAGAGAAATGCAGAAATTTTCTCTCACAGCAATTAGTGCTGATGCACGGAGTGAACTGCTAAGTACTCATGACTTATCTGGATAGACAGGGCTGTCCCCAGCTAATCACAATGAATATTGGCCTGTCCATGAAAAGCAAGGAGTGATATCAAAGAGAACAGTCAGCTATTACCAGGGCAAACTCTGGGCCATGAGCTTCTGCAGATGATAATATGAAAAGGCAGAGATGAAATTAAAAGCAGTGTTAACTACCCAGGAGGCAGAAAAACATGTGATTGTTTCTTTGCATTACTTGTGGATTGTACTTGTGCATTGAGATGATATTTTCCAGTATTATTATATGCATTTTTTGAATGTAGAAAATGCTGTGGAATTATTTTTATATGGTAGCAACTGTTTGATGTATCCAGCTCAGGTAACGCAGAGAACAACACTACACTGTGTATAGGTGGGGGGAGAGGGTTTAAGCTGTATAGTCATTTGCTTTAGTATTTAAAAGTATCTTCTCTTTGCTAAGGTGTGACCAGTGCAGGTAATGTCCTCCAAGGGAAGTGTTTCAATGTGCAGACTTTTTCTTTCTGGTATATCAGTAGAACCTCTTTTTTCCTTGCCAAAAAAATTCCCTTGTAAGGATATTCAGTGCCACTGATGCGAGGTTTCTGTTTGACACGAATTCCTCTGATACTGTGGAAGCTGTTGAGAGCTTTCTCCTTCCTTATTGATGTTATTGCGCTGTGGAGAGCATTACAGAAAACTTCCTGACCTCTGCACAGATCCTCAGGGATCCATTTTGGTTTAGGGAATTAATTGCCTTTTTTTTCTCTGAGGGGACATCTTTGCAGGTACAGCTTCCTGAAGTATATTTGCATTGCAGTCCTACTGTGACTATTGCTGCTTCAGAAAGGCTTAGCTTGCCTTACAAAAAGCAGCTTGGTGGGTTTTTTTGCCATACAGGAAGCAAACAGCCTGACCCTGGGCAAGTGGGTATTGCAACCTGTGCTGGGATTTTTTACTCTCACAGATTCTCTGCTGGCAGAACCTGAGCTTGATGCCTTGAGGGGCTGACTTGGAGTAACTGGTTTAGGGATGTCTGCAGTACTGTGATTGCAGTGTAGATGTGTCTCAAGGAGTAGCCTGTCACAGGTAGGTGGTGATAAAGTTTGAGGAAGAGCTGCTGCTGGGTAAAGATTAGAAGGATGTAATGATTTACTAGATCACAGTTTGGATTGAAATGGACCATAAAGATCCCCTTGTTCCAGTGCTCTGCTGTAGGCAGGTACATCCTCCACTAGACCAGGATGCTCAGAGCTCCACCCAGCCTGGCCTTGAAGACTTCCAGAGATGAGGCATCCGCAACATCTCTGAGCAGCCTGTTCCAGTGCCTTGCTACCGTCACAGTAATTTTTTTTTCCTAATGTCCAATCAAAACCCACTCTCTTTCAATGTAAAGGTACTCCCCCACATCCTGTCTGTGCTCTTGTAAAAAGTCCATCTCCATCTTTCTTGCAGGTTCCCTTCAGGTACTGGAAGGTCACAGTTAGGTCACCTTCTCTTTTCCAGGTTGAATGAACCCAATTCTATCAGCCATTCCTCAAAGGAGGTGAGCTCCACCCCTCTGATCATCTTGGTGGCCTTGTCTGGACTGGATCCAACAGCTCCATGTCCTTCCTGTTTTGGGACCCCAGAGCTGGAAGCAGCTCTGCAGGTGGGGTCTCAGCAGAGCAGAGCAGAGGGGTAGAATCCCCTCCCTCCCTCCCCTGCTGCCCACAGAGCTCTGGATGCAGCCCAAGACATGTTCAGCTCTCTGGGCTGAGTGCCCATGGCCAGGGCATGTCCAGCCTCTCCTCCCACCAGCACCCCCAAGCCCTTCTGGGCAGGGCTGCTCTCCATGTGTGCATCCCCCAGCCTGGATGGATATAAGGGGTTATATGTTTGTCTCTGTTAAGTAAAAGCTCTCCTAAACCTCAAGCCAGAAAATTCAAGAGCAGATAGAACTGGTAGTTCCTGTTAGTCCTTAGAAACTGTTGGTGTGTTGGGGTCAGGTGGGGGGTAGCAGAAATCTATAAAAGGTGGTCGGTGTGGGGGAAAAGAAGGACGAAATAAGGACCTGACAGGAACAAAAGTATTAAAACATAATTTCTTTCTTCTGAGTCTCATTTTCTTTCATTTAAATACCTTTAACTTATTTGTTGCCAAAGCCTATTTCCATATTTTTGTGTACAAGAAAATGTAGTATTTCCCAGTTGCTTTTTTATGTCTTTAGCTCCCCTGAAAGCTCAGGGGAGCAGTGATATTTTCAAATTATTTTCTTTCAAGTTACCGTTGAAATTTCACCTCTTCCTTAAGATTTTTCTGTAAAATAATGACTAACCTTTAGGAACTTAATTCCTTGGTATATTGTATAATTCTATTAGTTTTAAATCCTCAAGCTCTTCCGCATGTTATAAAAATGAAGAGGTTGTTATTTTTTAACAAAGTAGCATTTCCTTCTGTAAATACTGAATATTTCTACTGTGAGGAAGTTCCAAAAATAGCTCAAATTTGGCTCCCTTATTAGTGAGAGTGTAAGAAAATGTAGTGGACAGAAGACTGGTGGCATTTTCAAAGGTTTGTGATGCATGACTTGAGTCAGCTCGAATCCTGTTGGACTGCACATCACTAATGGCACCATTCTTTGTATACTTTCAGCGAAAAGATATTTCTGCTGGGAGATGGTTTCCTTGCTTCTGCATTTCTGTAAAACTCTGTGTGCTCAAGGGTGGCCTCTTGTGGTGCCTTTTGTGTTAGCTTACCGGTGTTAGGCCAGTTAACCTTGGGTCAGACTTGGGTTTTCTATGCTTCTGCTTTTTTTTTCCTATGAAAGGAGAAAAATAAATGTCCTCAAACTCCAGGCCTCTATTAATGTCGAAAAGAGCTGGTGTGCTAAAGGTGGTGATGTTGAGGTGGTAGCAACGAGGGGGAGAAGGGGTGAGGATATGGGCTACTGCTACTCCAAAACTCTGTTTCTTTTATCCTGAAAGTTTTACAATAAATAAGTGTTAAAATTAGGTCTGTGAGCTGTATGAGGGTATTCAGACATGCAAGGGCTCAGGGTCTGGTTCACAGAGCACTGTGACTGTGTTTTCTAACTCCAGAATTACTTTCTGCAAAGCTGTAAGTTTGTGCAACTGACTTGTGAATGCTAAAATAATAATGTAAGCAGACAAGCCATTTTTTGGCCACGTTCTTTGAGAACAATTGTTCTATTAAATGAAGTTTATTAAAAGTGAGTGGTTTGCCAGAAGTTGTCTTCTTCTGGCAAACAAGAACCATAAGCACAGAAAGCCAGCAGCACATCTGGAACTCCTTTGACCCTCACCAGTTACTAAACCAGTGCAGCTTCTTCGGGCTGTCTTATCCTTTCAATTTGATTTAAGCCTGTAATGTCACTGACATATGTCTACATATCATTTTGTTTGAAAGAAAGTGTCTTCAGGAGAAAAGATGTTTTGCTGTGGGTAAGGGACTATGTTCATATTTCAGAGGACAGTTTGTTCATCTTTAGTCTTGTGGCCTTAACTCATGCACTTGGTTGGAACCTTAATGATATCTTTGGTTTTGTCCTGAAATGCAAGGAGTCTACTGAAGCTAGAAATTCTTACTATGAACAGCCCCAAAGCTTTTAATTTTTTTTCATTTTATTTATTCAGGAAGCTATGAAAAGCACATCACAAACCAAACTTCAATATGTGTCTGTTGGGGCACAAAAAACAAAGTCAGTACTGGACACTGCTGGAGAGAAAAAGGTATGTGTATGTTGCTCCTGGTTTTGGCCTCCCTCGTGAAAAACAGGAGCTGCTGTTGCTGCCAGATGAAGGTGTTTGTTCTTGCCTGCTGGATGAGAGGCTGCTGCAGGCTAGGGCATCTCATTTTTCTGCCATTGCAAATTCGGTATAAGGCAATTGAAATAGAATAGTATAAATGTAAGAGCTGACTGAGTTTTTCTGAAGACTGCCATGTAGAATAGTAGGCTACTATACCTGCTTATTCTGGACTGTACTTTTTCTCTGTCCCAATTAAACCAAAACAAATTCAGGAGAAAATACCCCTATTTATATGATTTGATGGCAGAGATAAATTTGCAGCTGCTTTAAGATGGTGGCTGTCACTTCATCAGGAATACAGCATGTAGAAGGGCTGCATATAAATCGTGCTGCACCCAGACAACATTTCACAAAAGCAAGTGCTCCAAAATATCAATGCATGATTCCAGTTTTTCGCTAGGCAGCTGGCTCCAATCAGAGTGGCAATTTGCTGCGTATTAGAAAAGTCATCTTGCTGCTGGCTGTCCTATAAAGAGAGCTTGTTTGGTTCTCCTTTAGAAATAACAGCTATTGCTGGCCTCTTTTATTGATAATGCAATATATGGTGGTAATAGCTGTGTAGTGGTTGAAGAACAGCTCCTTGGGACATTTTTGATCCCTTATCCTAATTGTGGCCATAAGGAAAAAAATGTCAGCTGGGAATTGGTGAGAGGAAAGGAAGTAACACCCATTTTAGGCCAGGTCTGGTTTTGTGATGCTAGTGTACACAAGATGCTATCAAGATGAAAGCAGTGAAGAAATTCCTGCTTTGATCTTTTCAAAATAGTTAAATAGTAAATCTTGACTTGGGAGGAATGACTAAAGGGTCACCTGAGAACAGAAAAGTGTCTTATGCGAGAGAGTAATCCCTTATTCCTCAGCATTTCCTGGAGTTGATTTGCTAAGACTCATTTTTTTTTTCTGAGCAATGCTTGAATAGAAACTGATTGAATTGACATTCTTCCTTACTGTGATAATTGTTTCTTTTTCCCGTGGATGCTACATCTGGTTCTTTTGGAGGAATGTCTCAGCTTCCTTTAGTCCAGCTCTTAGGAAAACCTGAAGTGATTGATGTAGGCATGGTTAACATAAATGTGTATGAGCTTATAGGAGTGAGGAAATGGCTCTTCATGAATAGCTGCATGAAAAATTTCAAAGCCAAAAAGGGGTGACCTAAATAACTGGTAGAGAGTAGGCTTTACATTCCTAGATTACTGTGGCATTGAAAGCATAGCAGTATTTTTCCTGAGAGAGCAGACAACACTATTGAAGGCTACTTCCCAAGCTAGCTAGCTGTTTTTGGGAAAAGATCCTTTTTCTGGATGTGTGAAATGAGCAAAACCTGAGAGTGATGAAAAATCTGAAGTACATTTGTAGTAAGGGCTTATTCTCGAACTTAATTTACAGATTTCCTTTTTCAGACCAATTTTAAGAGCAAGTTCTAGGCTGTGCTTGCCTCTTGCCAAAATTGATACCTTACCTGGGCTGTTGCAGTTGTGAGAAGTGTGTGACTGTCAGGGCACCTGAATTTCTGTTTGAATCCCTTTGTGAGATCATGCTGTACCTCTATAAGCCAAATCAAACACTGAGCCCCATGGAGTCTTACCATCTGTAGAGAACAAGAGCTGGCAAAAAAGTCCTTTTCCATGGTTTTGTGAGTGTTCTTGGTGTGCATGGGTTTGGAGTTTTTTTAATGAAGTCTTTTGTGTACAGCCATTTTGAGGATTAGTGGATTATTCTCTCTCTGTGAAGGGATGCCTTCTCACTTTCGGTGTGATGAGGACTGTGCAAGCATGCAGCAGAGCAGCGTTGGACCCGATGAAGGTTGCACTTTCTCAGCCCACCACTGAAGTGGGAGGTGTCAAAGCCAGCAGAGTCTTGTTCTAAAACATCCACCACAAATCCCAAACATAATTCAGTCTGGTGACAAAACTGATTCAGCTGTGTTGGTGATAACAAAAATTCCTAGAGTAAAATGAGACTTTGTGTACGTGATCCAATTCATTAATTGGATAGCACAATCTTCTCTCCTTTTCATTAAAGTGCAGGGAGAATTAAAGTTAAATTAGTTTATAAAGTATGTTTCTCTAAATACATTTACTTCTGGGACAGAAGTATTTTTGCCTGTTTCCTAATGACAGAAAGAGAAGCTACAAAGCATGGACAAAGCATGAAAGCCTACAGACTGTCTGCAGTTTATTTCTCAGTGCTTAGAGCTGCTTTTTATTATTCATTTGCATCCTTTCTGTTTTTTGAGTCATGATCTAAACTTTGGTGTCTAAGAATTTGTCTAATTCCTTCCCAAACTGTCTGATAGTATCTCCCTCTACAACTTCCTATAACAACAAAAGCCAGAACATTAGGATCCACTGTGGGAAGAAATACTTTAATTTGAAAATTAAGCCCCTTTTGGTTTCACCAAGTACCTCCTGGTTGTGATGTTGCAAAGAGATGGGGAAATGTGGTTCTGCAGATTTCTTGCATGATTTTCTCTCTCCTTTGGGACTTCTCTCCAGCCTTTTCACTCTCTTTTCTTAAGGAAGCTGCTCCAACCCTTTGAACATTATAACTGCCTCCTCTGTACTTTTCCTAGCCCTGTTACATCCCTCTGAACTGACTTTGTCCAGCATTGACACCTCTGTAAAATTTGTGGAGAGACATGGATCCCGTTGTCTCCTTCTTTGCAGCATTTCTAATAATGCTAAGAGTCTCTCTCAATTTTGGCCCCTTCTGCACACTGGCATGTCTGGAAAGAAAAATTTGGCCAGGATGACTTCTAGGTCTTCCTCCTAAGCTTTGATTCCCATTTCTGAGGTGAACATGTGTAATTACAGCTTTTCCCTGAACACATTCCTCCATGATGAATGAACTGATTTCCAACTTTTCTGCCCACTTGCTTGTGTTTGCCTCCTCAAGTATACCTTTCACACCTTTGATAATCCTCTGCATCACTTCTTGGCTTTGTCTAATGTATTTTCAAACATTTTACTCTGAAAGCTTTTTACGAGGCACTCCTCCAAATTTCTTAAGTTCCCCTAATTTCCATTTTAGGTTGGTGCTCCCATCTTGTACAGGCTTTCATATTTACCTTAATCCAGAAAGCTATCAATTCCTTAAATGCCAACATTTTCTGAAAGATGGCACCTGTAATATTGTTTCCTACTGGGACTTGCTTGGGGTTTATTCTATATGCAGGATTTATTTATTTTTTACTTATTCCAACGGCAAAAATCTTTTTAAGCATGCTCTGCAGCTATGTAATGGAGATAGATTTTTCATGTTGCTTTGGTATTTTTAGTTGATATGCATTCTTCTTGACCAGTTATATTTTAAGTCATCTAGAGATTAATTTGTTTTCTGTTGCTCAGTTTGAATTGGCATCATGATCTTTCCATATTTGAGTCCTATTAGTTACACTACTGCCATGTTTTTCCCAAGAGCTATCCTCAAAAACTAGGCTAGAAATCCTGTCCAGTCACTTCCAGGATCTTACTGTGTTGATTATTTAACTTGTGAGATTGGTTCTAGCCTTTCCCCTCTGTGGATCCAAACCAACAATTCTGTTTTTCACTTTTACATTTATTAACTGATAACTTTAATGTAGTTTGTTATTCATGCATGGCATGGCTATAGATTCACCTAAGTTACTGCAGAATAAAAAAAGTATATTTGAATAGGGTTTTTTTTTTTTTGTTCAAAGGTCAGGTATTTACAGTTGTCAAATAATGAGGTTTATGCTTATTCTGTCTCTCTGTTACTGACTCCATATATTTCAATTGTTGCAAAAGTTATCTTCTTCCTCATAGAGAATCCTAGACTCGCTGAAATTACTAAGAATTTTGCAACCAAGGGGATAAAGTTTAGCCTGTTGCCTTCGTATAACTCCATATTAGTGCAGTCACCTTTCTCACTTCACAGTTGTATCTCATACTAGCATGCTTATCCCATTTAGGGGGTTTGGCCTTGCTCTCTGGTAATAATTGCAAGTGTGTGTTCCTCTGTTTTTTGTAAATGTATATTATTGTAGTTGAGTGTGTATTTATGAAACTATGAATATCTACCACAGAATAAATGCCAGCTTCCATTTTATCTAAACTTTGTAATTTTCTCATTTACGTAGTTTTTATTACCTTGTACTCTCTGCTCTTTTCCCAGATGATAACTAAAATACCTGTACCTGAACTGGGATGAGATTGCTTATTGGAAAATGCAGAAGAAAATTGTCATTGCTCTTAGGACATTTTCTTTGTTGACAGTAGATTTTTCTGTCATCACACAGCTCTTATTTTGCCATGTCCCAGCGACTTCTGTTTTTCTACTGAGCCTTCTGAATACACAGGCAGAAAATGCAACATTCAAATACCAGTGAATAAAATTACAAGGTTTAGCAAACAATCCACCAGAGAGGCATTGGGTTATATATTTACCTTAGCTCTACCTTCATTACTTCTGCACTTCCCTGCAACAGTAATAAAATGTGTTCACTGGGCTTTTTGTATGCAGTAAGAATTTTAATTTACTCTAGGAGGAAGAGCTAGTTCATAACTCAATAGAACTGACTGAGCTCATAAGTTATTTAGTTCAGCTCCTTGTGATAAAATCTGGACACGACACCATTTATTATGTTTCTTCTGCCCTCTCAGCCCTGTACATTGACTCAGAGCTAAACAACTAAAGTGGCAAATGGATTTGTTTACAATGCAAATCTGAGCCTGATCGGAAATAATGCAAAAGGCATAACCAATTACATGTTTCATAGTGCAGGGTAGCCTGAAATGAAAAAGATTGAACTGATCTGTGCTCAGGGATGCTGTACAGTTACTGAGCCACGACTGCCTTGTGGTTCTCAGTGGCTGCAAAGGGTCTGATGCTGCTCTCTTCAGGATTGCTGGGGCACACACTGAGAGAACAGGCTTGCTGCACATCTGCCTTTTCTTCTTTGCTGTTGCTATAGTGGGTAAAACAGAGGTGAATTTTCCACATTTAATTCTTGAGGAGAACAAAAAGCCGATTCTGTGTCTGAGATAAATAGTCTCTGTGTGTATGTACAAACTGGGAATTTTGTTTATTTGGAGGAAGATGGAAGGGAAATAGGGATGTAAAAATACTCTAAGTAAATATATTTTTATATATTATCAAATGATATTATCTATCATGGATAATATAATAAAGAATGTCATACAGAATATAGTTTTCCTAGCAAAGTTTTTGTGCAAAATCTGAGGGAAGCAGTCTTACAAAAGTGAAACTGTCAGCAAAGCAATTAATCAGTGTTTGTCCTTCTTTAAGGAGAAGTTTCAGGTTATACAGGCTCAGCACATGGCAGGGGGTGTGTTATAGTTTCCCTTCAACACAGTCTTGGAAGCCATGAAGTAAAGTTGACTCTCATGTAAAACTCTTTTCTTGCTTGTTTTTGCAATCAGGTTTTCCCCTCTACCACTCCAGGAGGTGCCTGTCCTCTGGGGAAATTTGAGACCAATCTCAGTGATCTGACTTCAGGTTTATGTTTTCATACAATTATGAGGGGTTTAGATTATTTTTCCTTCTTTTTGTGTACTTATTCCCATTGTAGGGAATAAATATGGAGAGGCAAAAGACAGTAACTCACAAAATTTCTTTGTAGCAGAATTGTTTTCACAAATACAAAATCATAATAACTTTATGCTGATCACATATCAAATCTAGTTTTAGCACTCAACACAGTACACAGCAGTGGCAAGCAAGGTCCATTTAATGAGAACGCAGCTATTTAATGTGTGCATCACATTTCTGAAAGCTTGCTGCAGTGCTTGGAGGCTATCCTTGCTTGTTGGCTTCTCAGAACAGTTGTTGCAATTCTGAGGGATGCAGCTTATTGAACACTGCACCTTTAGAAAGAGCAAACAAAAATATGTAAATAATCTTTCATCTGGAGTTGGGCACTGGAGAAAATCTGAACTGATCCATAGACGTCTATGTTTGGTACGTGAAAATGTCTCAATATTAAATTAATATTTGGGGGGACTTAAATTACTCGTTCCTGTATCAACATTGCTGCTTGGCTTACCTCTTAAAATAATTTTGGAAAACAATGAATTGTCAGATGTGATGGATTCTATATTGAAAAGCAATTAATGCAGCCTAAATGACTCTACAAATGTTGATTGCTATGATTTTGTGGGGAAGTGTGAGTCAATTTAAAACAATTGTCTCCCTTTGTAGTAGAATGGCTTATATTTTGATAGTAGTTCTGGGCCTTCTATGCAAATAATGGTACTGGAGCTTATGTTAGAAATTTCTTTTTCAAATCATCTTCAAAGTGAAGTGGGATCAAAGTGTCAGGAATGTAGATCAAAACCATCAAATCCTCACAAATATATATCTATTTATGTATGTATTTTAATCAAGAGTTCAAAGGAAGATTATAAACACTATCTTCTTGATTTCATTAATGGCAAAGTAAACCTTCTAAATCAGTGTTCAAGTTTCATCATGATGAAGACAGTTGAGTGTAAGAAAGAAAGATACTTCAAATTTTGTTAGAATAATAACCTCCGTCTCCCTGAAATGCTGAAAATATTAAAATATCCCCCATGGGAAAAGCTCTTACTCTAAATATGGAATCATTACCAAATCTGTTGATTGGAAGAATGGTTACTGCAAATGAAATAAGTTTTCTGTGCTGATACTTCTCTATAAACTGTAATGTTGAAGATAAAATAGATTGCACAGAAGGGCTCAGTTTCTATGGTTGCAGTAGTTTTCTGAAGTATGCATTTATAACGCAGGACTCTTCAAATATTCTTCTAGTAGGAAGTGAGGGTGTGTGAGAAGTTGTAAATATCAAATTCTTCTGGTTGTTTGCTTCTTTACTTGATTATGTTCAAGTGTTGGGAGACTTCACCTCCTTCTGTGGTGAATGCCTGAATCAGATACACCAGAAAGCTTTCACCATTGCAGTATTTTAATGGTGTGGGCCTCTGGTTTGCTCTCTGTACGTGAAAAATCCATTTATATTTTTCTAGCTGTCTTTATTTCCCTCTGAGTTTGTGTATCAAATTAATCACAGAGAGCTTTCAGCAAACACACAGAAGTTCTGCTTTGCTGTAAAAATCACCCATTTTCTGGAATGCTTTTGTTCTGACTAATAGGATAAAATTAAAAATAGTGTTTATTCAAGTAAAAAATCATAAATTAGAAAACGGATGTCCTCATCAACTTTTGCTTTCCAATTTTTATGAAATGTTATTATTGAAACAAAATCCCCTAATAATATTGATAGATGAATTACAAAAATGGGTTAATAATAGCATGCATTTGTATTACTTATTTTTCTACTAATGATTTTCAAGATATTAATTCTAGCTATTTTTGTGGCTGTTCTAACCTGACATTTGTTCATATTTATTTCATTAGTTGCCATGTTTAATGTACCAGCATATCAAATCCATTCCAAATTTCAACATAGTTGCAATGGGATTAGTTTTCATTATGTTCTTAATTTACAGCAAAGAACTATTTTCTGTTTATTTTTCTATAAAATGACCAGGGATTTGGGGAACGTTGACCAGCTAGAAACTCTGATATGATGATGTTCTGCAGATTTTCAAACTTTGCTGTCTGTCAGTGTATAAATCTGACTGACAACAGTCCCTCAAAACATTCTTAGCAGGTAGAGTGATCATTAAATAAGCCTTTAAAATGTTGATGCACAGCCATTGGTGCAGAAATAATTAAAAACAGTTGTGAACTAAGGCTTAAGGAAATCACTCTCCCAAATCATGCCAGATTTGGGAGAGTAAATCTTTCCGTGCAAGTAACAGAAGGAGGTGGGACCTGGCTCCAAAATTTGTAAGTAGGTAATACGAGATAAAAGACAGAAGTGGATTATAGGCTGTGTAGTAATCCAGGCAAGTTTTTCTCTTAAGGAGAAATACATAAACATCCTAAACAGCAGGAAAATTTTTAGCTCTTCATTTCTACCCTTGGTCACAGCTCACCACTCATGATGCAGCTTTTCGCACAGGCATGCCCAAAATCAACTCACTGACATGCTGTGTTTAAGGAAATAAGATTTCCCTTCCCAAACCTCTGAATAAATCTGTTGATTACTCCCCTGTCCACAGCTCCTCTCTTGTGCCAGCATTGGTACCAAATTTGTCCTTTGCTGAGCTGTATCAATTTGCAGTTTTCTTGGCTGAGCTGAGCTTTTCTGTTGTGCTCCTCAGGTGTTGTTGGTTCATGGAGGAATCTAATGTTAGAATTACTGTGAATTAAAGGAAAGAAGGGACTGAAGGGCATGTGAACAGTGCTTCTTTCCAGTAGTCAATGTTGTCTTACTCCTCTCTTAATAAAATGCAGTCTGAATGTTTGCTCAGGAATTAAGATGATGTTAAATGTCACAGAAAAGCAAGGCAGCTGCTGCCAAAATATCTCCAGCAGTCTGGGACCAGATATGTGCAGACAAGGAAGCACTGGATGGCTGAGATCATGCTGCTTGCTCTCAGCACACCAGCAGTCTCCCAGTTGTCAACAGTAAATTTTGAGGGGAAGAGTGGGGCAGCATTGGTCATTTTCAGAAGGCAACTTTGGTTACATTGATGAAGTGCAAGGAAGCAATGATAGAAGTAACAGATTAGTTTTATCTGTAGAACTATTAGAAATTAAATTACTTAGTGTTCTATGCTATGAGTTTGGAAATTTTTTTTTCCTTCTATGTGCTGCAGGCTAGACTGTGCATGCAAGTATAATTTTGGGTCACTGAAATAAAATTATGCACAGAGACATTCCAATGTGGGTCTTGAAATCAGAAAGTAAACAAAAGTATCAAACACCTCCCCCTTTGTCCCCTCCAAGAAAGAAAATAAAAACAACCAAAATGAACTCATCCCAGTGTTAATCTTGAACCTATCCTTGTCACTGTATCTGACACCAGCTATTAATTCAAATTTGTGAAAGTCTCTCAGTCATTGCTCATTCAAAAGGCTCTTCAGACATTTCTAGCACTTAGGATCTGATACTTAGAATGAGTCCATTGCCGCTGGAGGTCATTGCTCATTTTACTGAATATTTGTTTTTGGAGGGAGGGTAATAGCTTGTTGGGACAAAGCCCAAGTGCTGGTGTTCTCTGCAGCATTATTATCTAACTGACAGTGTACCATAAAATCTCCCTGAGTTTCCAAACTGTAAAGAGAGAGCAATAATCTAAACTAGGGGTTTGTGCTGTATTTCAGAACTATTGTTTCAGATTCTGTTCTATGGTTTTAATGAAATTTTTGTATTTATTTCAGACTTCCTAACATTACTTTCTCATATTGGGCAGTGCCACTTACTGTTCATTCTTGAGCGGCCTAAACAGCACTGCACTGATGTAATGTGCCACTTAGCATTCATCTCTAAATTCATAAAAGTAATGTATTCAGGAAGAAAGGCTTGTAGAGAAATGTTACTGGAAATCTGACAGCAATCTTTTATGAAAACGTGGCTGTTTTCATCTGTTCAGGGTGTGAAGAAGTGACACTCAGCCCGGCCCAGTTTGGTTTTCAGATCAGTTCAGTGCTGCCTGTTGATCTCACTGCAAATGGCAGCAAGATGTGCTTTGATGACTTCTGTTCTCTGCTGCATAAGTTAAGTGTTCACTAAAGGAAATGATCATTTACTGGACCCTTTCTGATCAGGCTGACTGCTCTTCACTTCCTGTCTGAACAATGAGAAGAAAATACCTCAGTGAAACAGGGAACTTTTGTGAACTTTGCTTTCGTTCTGATGGGTGGAGGCT
The DNA here is from genome assembly GCA_020086605.1 of Lanius collurio. Lineage (NCBI taxonomy): Eukaryota > Metazoa > Chordata > Aves > Passeriformes > Laniidae > Lanius > Lanius collurio. Next base: position 1,572,577 of record JACBWW010000034.1, on the reverse strand, counting down.
GTGTCTTGCTCCTTGGTAATATTTGTGGAGCACTATCAGTCAGTGACTCATGGATGTTTCTATGAAAAGTATTGACCCTGCCTCTAACACATGAAGTTTTTTTGACAGATTGTTACAAAACCAAGTTTTCTAGGTTCAGAATAGATTTCCTTCATCAGCTGGGAAGCTCATTAATGCTCCAGTAAGTTGGACTTCTCTTTAAAACACTACTGTCTGAAAGAAAACTAATCAAAAAGGAAATGGTGTCCCTTCACAGCCAGATGTAGAAGACCAGCAAGATACCTTGAGGTAGGGAAAAAAATGTCAGAAAAGTCCAGCATCTTTGTAATGAGCCCTGCTTTGCTTGAGCATTATTACTGTATGCTTCTTTTCTTTACCTGAACATTAATATCCAGAAGCTGAGGGCTGGCTCTAAAGTAGATCTTGTCATCTAATAGCTGTTTCTTCTGCATTTTACCATCTGCGTACAGGTGTGGATATCTAAAATATTTGGTTGTATTCTCCTGTGGTATGAATACTTTTCTATATTTTAATAACCACTGAGTGTGTATCTCCAGGGATATTTAGTTTCTCCTGCAGTTGTTGTACTATCATCTGCCCAGACAAGGAGTATGCAGGAATGTGCTTGTTTATAATTACAGTAAAACTAGAAAGCTGTCAGACCCTGTTTCATGCAGGTTCATTGAAACATTGAGCTCAGCATGGTTTTTGTTTCAATAGCTTCCAAAAGATGGCCTACAAGCTGCTGTTTTCTCCCAACCCATTTTTTTTTTATTTGCTGGTACTCCTTTTGCATCTAAAATTCCCTTGCTATGACAAGTTTCTTTTTCAGTGTATCAGTAGTGTCTGGTTGAGTTATTTTTCTCTCTGTTCTCACCTCCCAATAGAAAAATTTATACACAGTGTTTGAAGTGTGAGTATTAAATGCACGTATAAAGGAATTTACTTTTCGAAAATGTTTTTTTTCCTTTTAGGGAAGGAAGATTTGGTATGCAGTGCTCTTACCTGTAGCTTTTATGTGTAGATAAAAACATAAGAGCAATTTAACTAAATAAGCTTAATGTGTTTTTAACAAGGCAGTCAGAAATTTGGGTTGTTCCTGTTTATTTCTGTTCTAAGTAGTGAGCACCCCAAAGAATGTAAGAAGGCTTTTAAGCTGACAGCTGTGTTTTATTAGAAGATAAACTTGAATCACTAGCTCTCTAAACATAGAAATCTTGAAGTGATGTGAGAAAGAGGCACATGAATCAAGCACCTTAGATGGAAATATTCGTATAGAAGAATACCAAGTAGATACTGATAACCTGGAAGTGCAGAGGTCACACTCATAGTCCTGTTTTTCAGTTGCCCCCGTGGCTGACTGGGCAAAGGTGATGGAGAAAGGCTTCAAAGGGAATGCAGAGACCCTGCTCACCATTAGCTTTGATGTGCATCCCTCCTCCCACTGCTGCCACTTTACGACTCTGAAGGTTATCTCTCATTGGGACTTACTGTCAGAAGTGGGAAACTGGTGTCTTTTTTGTAGTAATTTGGTTTTATTTTGCATTTCCTTACTTTTCTGCTGTGTGTCTGAACTCAGCCTCTCAGTAAATGCTTGTAGATAACTATCCTTTTCATTCAAAAGAAAGCTATAAAGGCAAATGAAGATGCACTCAGAAGGGTGCCATTTTCACAGCACTTAATGTTGGAGAGCTTCTTAGGTTTTCAAATGTAGCAGAAACAAGAAACTTCTCAGAAGAGGAGCTCCACAGTCTATAATGTCATTGAGGCTGTGGCTGAACTTGAAAGTTGCAGGAATGGCTCTTTCCATTATGGTTTGCAGGACAGTAAAATCTAATTGCTTTAAAGACAGATTTCGTAATGCATAGAAGGTCAGAATGCCAAACACTAAGTAGAAAGAGAACCCTTTTTTTTTTTAATGTAAGATTTGTTTCAAAATGGCATAGTTTTGTTTTCTATTCACGCTTTCAAACATACCATATTTAAACTTTTCTCTTTTGACCCATATTTCTTTTCCTATGCTGTTGTTTATACTTGAAAATCCTTATGTGAACTCTGTACCTTAGTCCTGTTCTTTGCTTTGAGCCCTACCTCAGAAGGTATCAGAGTTGTATGTGATTTAACCTGATTTAAAATAAATATGTTTAAAAATAGAAAGCCATCAGTCTGTGAAAAACTTTGTGATCATGTTGTCCTCGTACTCAATCTGTTCCATTTAGCGTTTCCTATTTATATGTGCTGTGTCTGTATTATGCTAGATATAGGAATATTGCTATTATTGGTAAGGGAGTAAATTTATACTGACCTGAAAAATATAGGTTATCAGGATTTGCCTGGGATGTTCTTGACTAAGTGTCAGAACTTATTTTTAGCCTTTCATAGTGATCTTCAGAAGTTTAGTCCCTTGAATAAATACTTTGGACACTTAATATTCCAGGAAGTTTATGGGATATAAACATAGGATTAATTTTTTTTTTTTTTTTTTAATGGAGCATTTTCAGATTTACTCAGAAAGCAGAACAGGTCAGAAAGGCAAATGTCTCAGAATGTTCAAGCTGGGTTTTTTCCCATGAGGAGTGCAGGAAGCAATGAAATCTTTAGTACATGAAAATCTAATTGTTAAGCAAAAAAAAACCCAAAAAACAAAGGCAAGACTTTCATGTTTCCAGTGGTACNAGTGTTATGTGCTCTGCAGTGTCTTAGAGCAAACAGAAACAGTAAATTCTTTTAGAGGACACCTTTGGCCAGATAATCACACCTCTTTCTCTAAACTTTGCATAAAATGATTATAAAAATACGATAGGACTAATTTTTTTCAGCATGGAACTTTCTAAGAAGTTAAGCAAAAGCATTTAGACATATGCTAGATCAATATCTGTAGTAAAAAAGTAAGGCTGATTTTCATGCTAAATAATTAGTGCTTAAATAATTAAAAGTTTTATATGCAATATATGTTAAGATTAAGAAAATGCCTGGGGCTGAAATTTTGCTCAGAAAATTTTCTGTAACTAGAATTTTGTTTTATTACTTGAGCTACTCAGTATGCATTGTTTCCATTGTAACAAAGAGATCAGGACACAGACCATGCTGAGATCCCTTGGCAGGCCAACATTTTCCTTTTCTGTGGAGCTTTATTATTTTAGACCTTCAAAACAAAACAAAACAAAATCAGCCTGTAACAGCTAATGCTTGTCTGTGCTAATGAACCCTTAATATAATGCAAATATCTTGACCTTGCAGACAATCAAAACAGAGTTTGACTTACTCAATGACAATGCCCTTTGATTTTGCTATCTTTTCTTAAAGTGTCTTGTCACTCACTTCAGCCTTCAAAGGCATTTTGTTCTGTCCGCTGGCTTATAAGACATTTATGATGACAGTTACACCCTGTATTGTCTCTTGTGCCTTCAGTTCACTGCCAAAGGCATTTCATACTCTAGTATGGATGAGTCTGAAAGCCAAGTAACTTTTGTGTGTATGTGTGAATATCTCTAAAAAAAAAAAAAAAAAAAGAAATAATAATTTTCCTCTCTTTTGTGTTGTTTCTTTTGAATATGCAGATTCAGGTGCTAGAGGCACACAATTAAACCTTTTTTTTTAATTTTGAAGCTTTTCATAATATCTTTGGAGAAATATTCTTTATGGCTTAATTTTGCAAAGTTTTTTCATAGTTTTTATTTTAAGCATGGACAATGATCAAGCGATTTTTCAGAAGCAGGAGCACAAGCCCCTCAGGGCTGTACCATTCTTGCTCACTCTCCAAACTTCTATTTTCTGCTGTTGGTGGCTTTGAAACCTTGAGACTTTTAAATCAGTTTTTAATGAGGTACTCAAAGACCAAACTCTTAATTCAGAGGCTCTCCCAGGATGCCGTACTGAATGACATGACCTTCTGCACTGCAAAAGTGACACTTCTGACACCACGGAATTTGCTGGCTTTTTTAACCATACAGAAATTATTCTAAAATTAAACAGCTGAGAGAGGTTCTCTCATATCAGTCGCAGAGGTTGGTTTCTATCATCGTTAACAGTTTTCTTTCCTCATTCAGCCATGACTTGCATGTTAGTATATTTTTTTGTGTTTGTCCGTGGCAAACAGAAGCAGTGGAAAACACAAATATATCAGCTTGTGGTTCCTCCTACAATGGACAATTTCCTCCTTATTCTTTCCTCCTTCATTTCTTGCCAAAGCAAAAGAAAGCAACCCCGTATAAAAAAAAAAAAAAAAGAAAACTAAAGCAGTGATTCTTTGAGAGGATTATTTTTCCAAAGCCATGCAAGTGAGAGTCCTACAGGTACCTGGATTACCTTGTTCTTTTCCATGTGAGCCATGTAGATCAAAGGCCAGATCCCAGCCCCGCAGGCTGTGTGCAGCAGATGCTGTTGCAATGTTAAAGCAATAACTTATCACTGCTGTGTGTTCTCTGCATTACAAACAAGGTAATTCCACTTCAGGATGGCATTAATTGAGTCCCTGTGTTCCTGGTGTACTGCTCGGCCATTTCCACTCATCAGCCTTTCCTGCAGAAAGCAGAGCCTGAATGTGGGCAGTGGGGAAATCTGAGGTGGTTCTGCTTGAGGAAATTTGTTCAAACACTACAAGTGGTGTTTTTCTCTGGCTGAGCACTTTTCATGCTTTGAGCTGTTTTATTTCTGCAAAAGCTCTATCATTACATGGTTTAAAATCCAGCAAAACCAAACCAAACCCCACCCAAAACACCAGTTGCAAAATCCACGTTTGAGTTGGTTAAGAGAAGAAATATTACACTTGTCCAAAGTTTTTATAGTTTATCTCCCTGTGCTTCTGAGTCACAATTCTAGTGAAATAAAGTGTTCTCGTTTCCCCACTAGGATTATATGGTTTTGCTAAAAAGTTGCATTTAAATTTGGAAGGTTTTGTTTTATCTTGTTTTGTTGTTTTTTTTCTTTTTTTTTTTTTTTTTTTCCTCAACAGTAAAAGTGCTTATCCTCATTCTTTCAAGAGAAGTTGAGAGGATGGTTACATTTAAGGAAAACTTGTGAAATTTGATACTGACCTTGAATTTTAGGGTAGCATGTATCTTATTCTGGAAACATATGCCAGCTTTTATTTTTTTTTGTTATTTAAGGAAGAAGTTATTCTCTTCCTTAGAGAACTGATCTCCATTAAAGCTGTCCTTAAATGATAGCAATGGGTAATTTTATGACTTTTGTGCAAAATGTTTCAATTCACTCTGTGTAGGACTTTGTTAGAAAAAGTGCATCATTTACACAAGGAGACAAGAGAGACTTTCATAGTTTCTTCTGCACTCATTGAATTGCAGCACCTTCATTTCAGGGTGATGTTATTGCCAGCAACCACTGGGTGAAAAGACAAAATGGAGAGTTGCAGAGTGGTAAATCTGGCAGTAGGTTTATCTGTAAACCAAATGAATTTTAGCCAAACATGGGCCCATGCCTGGGCCTTCATGCTGTGTGTGTGCCAGACACTGTATCCTGACATTTAGCCATTTTAGTTATTGCAGGTATAGCAGTGAGTGAGGGGTAATTAGATATGGCTCAATAGCTCTAAAAAGATATAAGTAGTTGTGTAACTTTGGAAAAGAAGAAAAAAATTCTTAGGTATGCTAGGGTCTGTGGAATAGACTCATATAAGTCCTATGAAACAACATCCAGAAAAATTCCCTGATACTCTGAGGTCTGAGGATTGCTTATCAGTGGTGAAACAGGACATAAGTATGCAACAGAGTTCCTGTTGGATCTTTGCAAATGCTCTTAGACTATTTAATTTTCAGAGGCTGAGTACAGAAGGGGTTAATGGTCAGGACCTGTTTCTGTAAATTCTTATTCCAGCTTATAGTGTGCTTTGTTTGCTTACTGTACTTTGAAACCAACTTGGATATATGTGAGGTATTCCTCTTTTTTAGCTGATGCTACTTTCAGTTGTCTGAAAGATACTGGGTTTGCTGACTGATAGGTGACAGTGCAAGGGCTGTGCCTATGGAGCCATGAGCTGTACTTGGATTAACTCCCTCACCCTCAGGTATTCTGTGACATGGAGATAGGTTTCTCTAGTACCTTGGTTTGGCCAAGGAGTAAGCCCGTAGGAGGCACTTGGAATTTGGTGGTGTGACTTTTCCCAATAGGGCTTTACAAAGCCTGGTGTTCCATGGGGTGCCACCTTCTCATGGCTCTTCTGTATGCCAGGAAAATTTCACAGAAAAGAAAAAACACTGGAATGTATTTAAATGAGTGTAAGAAATGACAAAAATTGAAGTCTTAAAGGCAATGTAGAGCTTTAGAAACTCTTCTATGAATGGCAGATTTGGAGGTGGTAAAAACTGGGCACAGCTACTGCAGATGAGACCTGATAGATTACTCTGCTGTTTTATTTTCTTATTTCAAACTTGAATGTTACAATTAAGAGGCAAGGGTGAAAAAAAAATGTCTTATGCCATGGATCAGAGAGGATGGAGAAACTCTTAGCAGGAAATAAAGCCCTGAAACTCTGAGGAAGGTCTTCAGTTTGTACAGAGTATTAATGTGCTGGTTGAGTTACAGCAGAGAAATCCCAGCTTGGTATATTTGCTTCCATGGATGAGCCCTGCATCACCTCATTTTACAGGTAATTTTTAGGATGCACTGACCTGTGTTGCAGGAAGATAGAACAGATATGAGACCTGCATTCAGTTTTAAAGTGCAATTACCTTTTATTGGGTTAATAACTAAGGTGTTAAGTCTTGGGCCAAAATGTAGTTCAGTACAAAGATGAGATAAAAGATTTTTAATATGCAGGTGCATCAGCGACACTTCAGTCTACATGATGTGTCCTTAACATGAAATCCATTTTTCACATAATATAATAAGAACTGTGGTTTCCAGTGATTGGTATTATGATTGGTATTATATGCAGTGAAATAAATGCTGTTATTATGGAAATCCTATTAGCAGGTCCCTATGTGCTGTGCACATAGTCCAGATTTATTAACATACCCTTGTGTAGTTACTTTCTTGAAAACAGTTTTACCTCCTGTGAAATACTGAGCAGTAATGCCATTAATAAACGTGTCTAATTGCAGTGTGTAACTGTGAAAGCCTGAATGGATTCAGATGGATTCAAACAGAAGCAGGATTATTGCAGTGGGATGTCCTGAACAACATATATTTTATGTCCCTAATTTTTGTGCTACTGTTCTGCCAAGAGAAAGAGTATTAAGTATATAGTCAGGCAGCTAATAAAAACTGTAAGCCTTTTCATAAAGAGCTGTCAGTAGATGGCAATGTGACTTTTTTTATTCAGACTTTTTATTCCATATGAGGCTTAAGTCTTATAATCATCTGCCATTGCTGCTTAAATTACTGGGGTTTTTTTAAACCTCTAAGAACCCTTTAAAACTGTTCTTTAAATAATTGATAGTTACAAATGGAAATCTTAGCGCAGAACCTCCAAAAGTGATCAAAGTTGTTTTAATTTTCCAATAGTTGGGGTTGAGTAAAAATAATGTTGCATAACACACCATCAGTAAACAGGAGATTACTGCTCTTATGTCTCATGTTGCTGCAGATTCAGTAAGCCCATGTTTTATTGATAGCTAGATAGTTTGGCCATAACTCATCCAAAACTGTGGTGCTTATAATGAGCACCAGATGGAATAACAAAAATAAACATGTTCTTGTGCTGTCAACAGTACATCCAGTGTTAAGCTTACCAATGCTTTTTCTTTACTCTATTCCCTCTTCCTAGTGAATTTAGCCAGGGAGAAATCAAGCTTTGGAACATCAAGCTCATCATCTGGCATTAGGTTAGATATTATGGTCGTGTCAAGTGTGAACAAGTGCAGCACAAATGTATATGTTTAGTGTTTAACTGGTAGTTGCTGTTGTTAATATTTCATATGACAGCAGTACAGTGAGACATTATGTGTTAGATGCACAGCAAACAACTTGGAAAAATTATAATAACCTATTCCTTAATAGGCCCCATTGGTTTGCAATGGCAGCATGGATTTGAAGGGCCTGATTGGCCATGGCTTTTTTATGTTCTGAAGTATTCATCCCATGCTAGCATTTATAAAAGTGCCTCAGATATTTGATGTCCACTTTCTTATGAAGTTTTTCTTTTTATAAATCTGCCTGCAAATACCTAAATCATACATAGCAAACTTAGGTCACTGCCCTCAGCAGGACTTGATTTAGGAAGACTCCATCTTCATTACAATGGTCTCATAAATCATACTGTGGTATGAGGCAGCAGCCTGTCTGTGCATCCACATGCTGTAGTGAAGAGGCTGCTTGTTGAATTTAATTGGTCTGTAATGGATATCTACTGCTGTGTATCTGCATTCTAACCCCTGCTGATTTCTCTTGCACAGAGAAGTTGTGGATGCCCCATCCTTAGAAGTGTCCAAGGCCAAGACAGGCCTTGCTCACAGCAGGGAATGAAATGGTCTTGAAGGCCATTCTTTGATTTTATGTTGTGGAGCCTTGGAAGGATGTAGGGCTGGCTGTACCTCCTATACCCTTCAAGTTTGAGTAGATCTCTGTCATGGTGACTCTGGTGAATGTTCCTCCAAGTGGGTGGTACCAGAGATGTGACTTGTGGTGGAGTGGGTGCAGCCACCCATCCCCAAGTGCCTCTGTGGTGTCTCTACACTTGCCAGGTGGAAAGGACTGAAGTGCTTGTCCTGTGTGTGCAAAGCAAGCTCAGGAGCCTCAGTGCAGCCCTTGTGGCTGTGGAAACAGACAGCTGATGCAGGGAGAACCACCCATTGAGAAGGATGTGGTTTAGGCTTTTGAAGCAAGAGGTTATGGCTGGAGTTTGCAATGGGAAATTGACCCAAACTTTGAATTTCTGAAGAAATAAATTCTTTCGTTGTGGACACTGTAAACTGTTGTTTTCAGCTCCTTCTGACTTTTAGCTGGGCTTTAGTGTTTTGGTTTGGTTTTTGTTTTTTTTTTTTTTTTTGGCACACCCCTAGTCTTTGGAGTGACTGTATCCCCTTATCCTGAGCACAGCAGAAATAGATAGTAAGGAACAGTTTTTTAAGGCAAACTTTTAAACCTATTTTTTCCCTTCACTCCTGCACCCAGGGAGGTCTATTTCTATTCCCAAGGCCAAGCCCACATCTGTTTTTCTGGCTTCCTGGTGGTTTTCTGCCTACGTGTACCAACACATCTACCTCCTGTCAATACAGGACTCGATGTTTCCAATCAATCCCCTGGGCCTTCCCACATGGCTTTCTGTTGTTTCAGCTGGTTTACTCCATTAAAGATCTTAATTCCTCCAAACAAAGAGCTGCTAGCATGCACATCTGCTTGCAAAGGCCATGATTTCGCCTGTATCAGAGGCTTCCTTGCTGGCAGCCATTAACACCTTCCAGGGAAACAATGCTCTGCAGCAGCGTGGGGCATGGAAACCCACCGCTGCCATATAAGAGCCCTTCTGCAGGGAAACCATCTGCCAGGATGCCTGCCCAGCCTCCCTCTTCTGACGACTGTGCAGTGGGTAGGCAGCCTTAAAGGACCTTTGAGAATTTAAAAGGGTATTTTTTTCATGTATTTTGATTCATGATGCCTTTAAGTTAAATAAAAACCAAATCTGGTTAAATGTTTTTAATCCTCACTTTGCTCAAATCCCTGTAATGCAGATGGAAAGATGTTTTTCTTCCCATAGCTTTTTATGAATAGGTTTGAACAAGTAAAGTCTTTTTTCTTATATTTATATGTAGCTTGCTCGTGTTTATATATATATGGCTGTGTCCTTAAATCTGTGCATCCAGAATAGCTGTCTGCCAAAGTCATTTAGGATGAGAAATGATGTCCTACAAAATGACAGACTCCTGGTTAGTCTTAAATTCAGTTTGGAAAGAATTACAGATTATCAACCTTTAGAAGACAGGTGTTACTTACTGGCAAAATCACAGGAAATATTCCAGTACCATACTGAACCCTTCTATAGATTCATCTAGAAAAGAAATAAAATATCTTTTTTTTTTTTTCCCTGCTCACAACACATTTGAAACAAGGACATTAAAATGTGGTACTTCATTAGTTCCCATTATGTTTCTTCACATTTAGTCATGCCAGCTATTTTATTTTGCTATTGATGTCTCTACTGTAACATTAAAAAAGGAACCCACTACCCTGCTTCCTTACCAGTCTCTTGAGAGCAATCCTTGAGAGATTCATGAGAAGGATGAAGTTTAGCAGTATTATTTATAATTTGGACTTTCTGAATGGTTGAACAAAAACTCCTCCTAGGTTGTTAAAAGCTGAAGGCTGTGTCTTACGTCATTCCACAGCTAATTTTTCCTAAGCATGTAATAGGATTTTTGATTTAACCAGTGTGCTTAATGTCACACAGCATTAATTATTATCCATACTTTTGGAAAGGCACTGAGATAAAAAAATTACACTGTTTTTAAAGAAAAGCTTTTGCTTGAACTTTCCTTGATCTGCCATTGATGATAGGTAAATATAATGTGGTTTTTTTTTCTTATTTGCATAGAAATTCCATCAATGAATTTAGCCTGGAAAGTTGTACTTCTGATATCAATTGATAATGAATGAATTAATTAATTGATGGCTGTGGTATGCTAGACAAAAATTCAAAATGTGGGAAATTTCTCAAGTAGCCCTTTGCTTTTTGCTTGTGAACTGGCAAGTATTGATCATTAATCTCAAAAGACGTGTAAATTATTAACTCTTTATGTTAGGTGTGTTCTTAGTAAGAAAGATGTGCAATATTACAACAAAAAAATGGAAGAAGTGGCTAGATTTTCTGTCAGGAGAACTTTGCCTTCTGTTTGAGCTGGTTTACCTTTCAGAAGCACATGAATACTGTGTTGTGGATGGTCTTGCTGGCTTTTCAGTATGGAGAAACATACATTAACAACATGCATCATCATTCTGACAGGCAGAAAGTAGCTGAGAAAGTAAAAAGCTTGAATTAACTCCACGAGTTTGATTTAAATTCGTAACATTTTGCTTTAATCCTGCAGCCCACCCTTTGGAAGATTTTCAATATTAAACTCAGAAGTTGATAACCTGTGTGGACCAAACAGGAATATTTTTTTCAGTAGAGGTTTCCTTCAGCAATCACTTTCCTGTGTGTGTGACTCTCTGTGTTGTGTTTCCAGCACTTCTACATGAAATGTTAGTCTGATTGTTGATGGTTAGAGAGATAAAAGTTCTGGTTTTGCTGAATAGGACTGTGAGGGGGTTTTTTTCTGCATAAGAAACAGACTGGGCAGAGAAGTGAGGTTGCCTTCATGTGTTAGTGCAGCCTCACTAAGGGCTTGAATGCAACTGGGTTGCTTTGTGCTTAGACTGGGGAAGAGCTCTTCATTTCTGTGAAGTAGAAGCAGACAAATGAAGTCACCTACACAAAGCCACTTGCATTCATAAATCGTTGCAAGGCCCATCCCAGCTTTGTTTCACTGTGAACCAATAGAAAAATGTAAATATCTCAATAAAAACCCTCATTATGAGTCTGAGATACAATAAAGAGTAATCCCATCTCGGATTTTAAAAAGCACCATATAATGAAACAGCTTTAAGCTTTTGAACATCGTTTATGCAGACAAAATAACTTCTGAGTTCTGTGTTTGTTGTGTTGAGGCTTTAAAAATTGGATACATTTGACACATTTAATTCAATACTCTCATTAATTCCTTGTGCTGAATGCTCTAATGCCAATCATGCAGAAATTGTTTAAATATGACAGTTTCTTCGTAATTATCATAAAATTGTACCACAATAAAAGCAAAATGCTTGGTGAAGAAATCCAAATTATGTAAGCCAAATCCTAGTTAAACAAACAAACATTGCAAAAATTGCATGCAGAAAAATGTGAGAATAACAAAAAGGCTTTCATTATGGAATCACACTTCTCTGCTCTCATGTTTCACCTGGGAGATTAAAGATGCTTCTTCTCTGGAAAATGTCTGATTTTTGTTTTGTCACAGGAAGGAATCAAATGATTCCCATTAATTTCAATATGCATTTTAGCTATCTGAACTGGAAGGTTTTTTGTTTCCTTTACACTAAAGATTTCAGTATTATCCAGCGTTTGAAGTTGGGGAGGGAGGGAGATGCTAATAGAGGGGGGAAATATACAGCAAACCATATGCAAATATTAATGCATTTTCTTTGATCTTATATGAAAAATATTGTAGACTTCTGAGGGCTAGAAATGTCACACATAAAATCAGCACCCTTCCTAGAGGGGGATGCTGCTTTCATCACTTTCTTGATTTACCAGTAGTCTCAGTTAAGATCTCCCAGTTCTGAGACTTGATTTCATAATTTACGTATTTAGTCCAACAGGCGTTAGATCTTGCCACTTCTTCAGCTCCTTTTTAGTCTTTAGATCTATGACTTAATGGAGGGGAGAAGAGAGAGACAACATCTAAAGATGTGCTTGAAAGGAGAGTCGTAAAGCTTCGCTTTTTATTATCAACTTGCCTCCTGTCAAGAGCCATTTCTGTAAATCAGATGAAAGAGTAAATAGATCATATAGACCTCTTGTTACTTTTATAGTCTTGGAGGAGCCTGGAGTATTTTCCATAGAGTTATGATTTCAAGGGATGCAGCTCAGATATGCTTTAAATGGCAATTCTCAGGCTGCAGTGTGGGGATCACTGTCTCATTCAACCAGGATCCACTTGGTACTGCCCTGGCTCTTCTTTCATCCATTTTACAGCGTGGCATGGAGATGAAAGGTTGTCCCCACAGTACTCTCCTTAGAAGCAACATTTGCAGACACACATAGATATTTTATGGCAAGCACTAGAAATGATAGATGAGGCAGTGAATAAAAAGGGCACTTCTCTTTAAGTGTTCCTATTTCTCGAAGGATCATGCTCACTGTTTTTAATGAAAGATGTCTTGACTGAGATTTGCCAAGTTTTCAAAATTGTAGGTTATGAAGGAAAATGACTGAATTTCAACAAAAGTCACAGAAATCACAGAATATTCTGAGTTGGAAGGGACCCACAAGGGTCATCAGGACTAACTCCAAAGGGAATGACCCACAGAGGGATTGAACACACAATCTTGGCCTTATTAGCATCAATCTCTAACCAGTTGAGCTAATCTTGTATAGTCATCTTGGCTGTCTTGATTTTGGACTTCTTGGGAGTACATTGACTAGGCAGAAATTGGTAAATTGGAGTTGGGCAATGGCTTTGCCCTGTGGGTTAACCCCTTCAATATAAGGCCTTTTCCCCAGTTCCTTCTTGTGAGAACTTTGAAGTTTCCACCTTTTTTATTAGAATCAGATCTGCCTTCCCCAACCCAAAGCACAAAAAGTCTCAGCCACCACCCCCAAAGTTCTCTCTGTTATGCAATCAGCTTTCCACTCCTATCTAACAGTTAAATAAATCTTAACAGGAAAATCTGCATGTGTGAATCCACAGGGATGCATGTACAGATAAAGCATCAATGACTTGGCCTCTTGTCAGAGATACAGAAATCTTGAGTCAAATTCTGCTTGTGCTTAATTCAGGATTACAGTAGTGTAGCAACTGCTTTGGAAATTTTGACCAGAAATTTCGCCTTGGATCTGTTATCAGTTGTGCTTTTGTAGCAAAAGCAATATGTTTCAGTGATTGGTGGCATTTTTGCTCTTTGCCAGGAAAAAGTCTCCTAAAAAATGTTTTCAGTGGTCTCCAATGTCACAGTGCAGAAACACACATCGGTGCTGCCCCTGAAGGAGGACAGGGCAGGCCTGGGAGTGAGCCCAGCACCAGCAGAATGGTTGCCATAAGTCCTCTGGTGAACTAGCTGGGCTGGTGACAGGTGGGATCCACAGCCCAGGGATAAGGCAGAAGATGATGGGTCAGGTCCTGCACTGGCATAGGAAGTCTGGCCAGCATCAGGAGGAGCTGGGGCTGGGCACAGGCATTGTGCTGGTAAATGGGACTTCTGGCAGATGGGCAGGTTTATTAGAAGCTGTTACTACCCTCAGGACCTGAAAAACTCTGTGAAGAATGCAGTTTTAAAACGTGTTGCTCATCCCCCTCCTATTTTTCCTGGTTAGTCAGGAAGCTCTGCACCAATTTGCTTGGTTTCAAGGAAAGGAAGAGGTGCTTTGAAAAAAGTGTTACACAGACCAGTTATCACCACCAAAGATGTCCCTCTTAAAAAAAGGCTGGTGGGAACTGTGGGAAGCAGCGAGCAGGGTATGGTGGAAGCATGACTGCCTGCACAGGCCAGTGCATGATATTCCTCACAGATTAATCTGATGTGTGAGCTGGTCCTGTGCTATGCTGCTGGTGTATCCTTTCCTTCACAGGCCAAAGACATGATGTTGCTGTTGAAAATGTCTGTGATTATCATGGCAGCCTACTTCCAGCTCGGATGAGATGTAAGCTAATGCAGGAAAGGACACGAATTTTACTGGAAAATGTTTTAGATGATGGGGAGGATAACAAAACCAGTAAAAGAAACACAGTAACGGTGTTAGAAAATGAAATATCAGTCACTTTCTGTTTATAGTAGACAAAAATTTTAGAGAGAAGCCTGTTCTAAAGTTGACTGTATTAGTTTGCCTGTCAAGACAGATTATATCAGTTGGGTGGAGCTGAGAAAACAAAACCACTGTTTGCATAAAAAATATCTGTGGAACTTTCTGCTATGCATATTGTTACTTAGATTATGACCCAATGATTTCTCTAGTGCATTGTAAAGGAATAAGCATGTTTACTCCTTGGAGGACTTGTGTTTTAGCATCCCTGTAGGAGGGCTTTCTGTACTCTGTGCAGTTGTAAAGAAGCCTTGATGCCTAAACTCAAAGAGTTTAATCTGTGAGTAATATTGATTTAAAGATGTTGTGTAAATGTTTAGTGGCCACAGGCTTGTAGAGATTTTCCTTTGTATGAAGGCAATTTATCTTCCAAAATTACAAGGAAATAGAGCTTTTTTCTGATTCTATGTTACTTTGATGAAGGTCACAGGGGACATTTTTGTAAAGACAATGTAGGAGTGTTGGGCATGTGGTGTTTTTTAACATAAAAGTGCTTTTGAAATAAAAAGTTTAAATAAGGCTGCAATGCTTGAAAAAATACAATGGAGGTGGTATGAACTGCATAAATAAAATGCAGTGTAATATGAAATCCTCATACCATCACAGTGGAAAAAGCAGATTGAGGAATAATTAGCAAAACATAAAAATCCTTTTGTTCTTTTGTTCAGGCTCCTGCAGGCAAATGGCTTTCTAGGTTATGATATTCTTCTAAAGGACATTACTCAGTTTTTTGGTCTCTTTTCTAGACATAAAGTTAAATGCTCAGAAAATTTACCAAATCATCAATAGTGATGTTCCTCTAAGGCTTTCTATTTTTAAAGCATTTTTTTGGGTA
The DNA here is from genome assembly GCA_020086605.1 of Lanius collurio. Lineage (NCBI taxonomy): Eukaryota > Metazoa > Chordata > Aves > Passeriformes > Laniidae > Lanius > Lanius collurio. Next base: position 1,557,236 of record JACBWW010000034.1, on the reverse strand, counting down.
ATTTGAATGAATAATTCTTATACTGTTGGACTTTCAAACTTTTCATTTATTGGATTTTTTTTTTCTTATTGATTGTATTGTGATGGGCCAGCTACATCACATATCATGACAATGATTCCCTGATACAAAGATTAGGAGTTCTTCCTTAAATCAGAAAATAATCAGAAAGAAATAACTGATGTTCAGTTTTGGATTGTGACAAAGATTGCATTAAAATCTGCAGCATTTGTGAAATATTCTTTAAAAAATGTGAACATTTTCTTAACTAATAGATATTGTCCTGTCTTCTAAATACTAATTCAACCAGCTACTTAGTTGTTGGCTCATCAAAAATTTCTCAGGAAGTTACACTTTATGCAAATTTTAACCTGTTGTAGTCTGTCTAGTTTTCTTGGACAGAAAAGTAGTGGGCCATACATGAGAAGCATTTCTTCAAGTAGAACAAAACCCAAAAAAGTGTTAATTGGGGTTTTTAAGGTTTTTTTTTGGTGTGCTAAGAGCTGCTCATCTTGGTCACACAGATGAATGAGAATGAAAAGTGCCATGAGCTGTATCCTGTGACTGCATTCATCCTCTGAATTCTGCTGCTAAAGGTACCAAGTAGAGTTAACAGGATTTGGCCCATTTCTCTTCACTGTTATTTGGGAGAATCGAATTTCTGTCAATCAAAGGCAAAACCTGTTCTAGTATTTCTATCACATCATAGGACAGTGGTCTGTCTCTGGCATTTGTCTGAGAAAACTCCAGAGATGGTAATGGCACTGAAAAAGCTACCTCCACCTGACTGCCAGTACTTCCACCTTGAAGACACTGGAAAATATTAATTAGAAATATGATTTATTTTTTTCGTGGGAGTGTGTATTCGGTATTAGTTGCCGATGGCAAGTGCCTTGTAAAACCTGTACAGAAAAAGATATGCTGCTCAGTTATCTAATCTGTGAATTGCCTTGTGGTAAGAATTTAAATCATACCCTTTTGTCACTTTAATGCAAAGTGGTTTTCCATTGTATTAAGAAATGTAGACAAAGATGTGATTTAGGATGAATCCTGTCAAGGTGTAACTCTGTGTTACGTTCTTGGAGAACTCATCTGAAGACCAATATTGATGTGAAAGATATTTATAGTGGGAAGCTGTATGTCAGTAATGCAGGCTTTATGGGTTCTTCCAGCCTCCAGAAGTACACTTTTTTGTCAGTTCTCCCACAGCTAAGGCATTTGTCAGGTTGTAACTGCTTAAGAAACAACTCTTCATTTAATGTGGTGGTATACAGAATTTCTAATTTTCTCAGGGAAGTCATGAAAATAGAGATTTTTAGCCTGGAGGGATAAGATAGAAATTGTCTGACTATCAAAGGAATCCTCTTCTAAGAGGGGAAACCATCAAAAAGTCTAGCAGTTTGAATATAAAACTGTACAAACCATCAAACTCTGTAGTATAAAGGAGTGTCAAATTGCTGGTAGTTTCCCTTTTTCTTTCTTTCTCCCGGTTTCAATAAAATGATCCTTCAGCTGATCAAACGTAACAAGATGACAAGCAGTAATTTAAATGGGTTCATATTCTCTATGTAAATGATTGCAAGGGAAGAATGGAAGCTCATTTCTCCTGTGTGCTTGCACATACAGCAGCTGCTCATCACATAATACTTATGGATGGGTTCTGTGATTCTGACAGCGCATTAGGTACCGAGGTAAAAGCACGAGGGAAATGAATGAAAGAAATAGCATGTGCCTGAGATGTTGGTGCAGCCAAGGTATAACAGATTTGTCACTGGAGATAAAACAGCGTAATTCAAATGCATCCAAATGTTAGAAGGCTCCACCAAGAGGAAAAAAAAAATGGAGGGTTTTCTTTCTTTTCTTTTTTTTCCTTTTTTTTTTTTTTAATTTTGACTGTTGATTTAAATGAATAATGAGAGATAGGCCATTGTGGCTGTGTTGGGTGCACTCTGTGATTAGAAAATCAGTGGGGCTGAGGCTGCTCTACAGAATTAGATCTGAACCTGGAGGTTTCATGCTGTTACTTTGTAAAAGGGAAACCAGCATGAATTCATTGTAGAAATGGCCCAAAGAAATCTGTTGAAACTATTTTCTTTATTAAAATTATTTTCTGTGTGAGAAATGTGTGCTTTTTACAGACAGTTTTGACTTCTGAGTGAAAAAATGAAACACCTGAAAACAGAAACTTTCAGCTTTCAGGAGAAAGCTGGAAGCCTTTGATTTGAAAATGCTGCTGTGCTGGTTCACAAGTGTTGTATTCTACTAAAGAAAATGATTCTCAGAAGCAAATGTAATTGAATTCTAGCTCTCAGGAGGCTGAATTTATAACCTGTCTTGGGGATTTTTGTCTGCTATTTTGATATGTTGTAACAGTCAAATTTTTGTGGGGTGGGATGAGTAAAGCTCATTTTTGGACAACTTTTAATTATGGTAGACCAATTTATGGGGACACATACATACTCTCTATAATCAACCCTTCTTTTAGAATGTACAGAGACCTGATTCTTTTCCCTTAAATCATACTTAACTGTCTTCCTTTCCTCACACTCCCAGAGAAATCCTTGTGTATAGGACAGCTTGTCAGCAGACGAACTCCTTTTCATCATCACAAATAACTGCAGACATGAAATATTACTCAATTTTCTTGAGCCAGGAAAGGAGCTTTACTTTAAGGGAAGGCTTAAAAAAAATTGTTTCAACATTTCAATTTTCCATCAGAATAGACTGTGCTGTTATATATCTTAGCTCCAGCATTTTGGGTAACCTCCTGCTACATTCAGATTTACCATGCACCTTCCTTGCAATAACTTATTTTTAGATGAGGCACTCTTGGAACCTCACGAGATACTGAGGCATTTATGAGACCTCAAGGCTACGTTTAAGCTGCAAAATAGGAGCACTAAGGAGTGTTGAGGGCTACAGGGGTCAGAGCCCCTAATCCAGGGTGGCTGTATACATGCTGTGTATGTGGAGAGGATCCACAGTGCTCTTGCCCTGCAGCTCTGTTGAGGAATCACTGGGGACATGCAGGGTTAGACTGGCCTGACATTTTAACCTTAAAAATAACTGTATTGTGATACCAGAATCGCTACAACTGATTCTTAAATTTCATAGAATGGCTTGGGTTGGAAGGGGATCTTGAAGATCACCTAGTTCCAACCCCCAGCTATGGGCAGGAACATCTTCCACTAGACCAGGTTTCTCCATCCAACATGGCCTTGTGCACTTCCACTAATGAGGCCTCCACAGCTTCCCTGGGCAAACTGTTCCAGTGTCTCACTGCCCTCACAAGAAAGAACTTTTTTCTAATATCTAATTGAAACCTGGTTTGAACCAATTCAATTTTAACCCATTCCCCCCTGTCTTGTCTCTACATCATCTTTTCTTTCCTGTAAGTTCCCTTCAGGTACTGGAAGGTCCCTGACGGGAGCCTTCAATTAGGTCACCTGGAAACTTTCACTTTTTCAGACTGAGCAAACCCAGTTCTATCAGCCATTCCTCAAAGGAGGTGAGCTCCACCCCTCTGATCATCTTGGTGGCCTTGTCTGGACTGGATCCAACAGCTCCATGTCCTTCCTGTTTTGGGACCTCAGAGCTGGAAGCAGCTCTGCAGGTGGGGTCTCATCAGAGCAGAGGGGCAGAATCCCCTCCCTCCCTCCCCTGGTGCCCACAGAGCTTTGGATGCAGCCCAGGACATGTTTGGCTCTCTGGGCTGTGAGTGCCCACAGCCAGGGCATGTCCAGCCTCTCCTCCCACCAGCACCCCCAAGCCCTTCTGGGCAGGGCTGCTCTCCATGTGTTCATCCCCCAGCCTGGATGGATGCTGGTGATTGCCCTCATCCAGGTGCAGACCAGCACTTGGTTTATTTACTGTGATAGACATAGACAGCATTCCTGGAAATGGCATAATGTAAGTAAAAGAAAAAAAAATTAATCCTAGTGTCCTGATCAAATGTCACTTTACGTAATTGGACTGTACCCTGCAGTCTGAGGTGGTTAGGTGATTTCATTGTCATCTCAGGTGAGTTAGTTATAATCCAGCCCAACTGTGCTGAAATAAACAGCTACAGCTCTGTGAAAAAGGTGTGTGGGAATGACAAAAAAAGTCTGTGCTTTTCTTGCTATTCCTATTGGCACCAAGTAAGGTTCTTCAAAACTTTTCAAAAAGTTCTCTAAGGTTTGATCTAAATATGAGGACTGACCATGATTCTAGAATCTATGGTTTGAAAGAAAAAGAAGAAAATATTTACCAAATGTCATGCATTTGACACAGGCTTTGCTAATGTGACAGAGCTGTTCCTTTAAAACTTCTGCAACCTTGACACAGCAAGATTGCCAAAGGTGCTGTGAGGGTGGGGCAGATATTAAACAACAAATGGGGATTCTAAGATTAATCCTGCAGAATGTGTGTATGTTCTTGAGATTTATATATTTATGTCAACATAGGGGTTTTGTTTTATTAGAACTATGCTAACTCTTTAGATTTTGGTGAAGATTTTTCACAATATTACACTTTACAAACTGTAAACAATGACTTAGTTTCTTAGGCAACAAAGGAAGACTAAAAGCAGGAGTCCAGTGTCTGAAAGACATCCACAAAAAAGATGGAGAAGGACTTTTTACAAGGTCATGGAGTGATAGACAAGTGATAATGACTGTAAGCTGAAGGAAGATAGATGTCAATTAGATATTAGGGAGAAATTCTTTACTGTAAGAATGGGGAACATTAGAATAGGTTGCCCAGAGAAGATGGGGATGCCCCAAGCCTGGAAGTATTCAAGGCTTGGCTGGATGGAACAACCTGGTCTAGTGGAAGGTGTCCCAGTCCATGGCAAGGGATTGGAACCAGAAGGTCTTTGAGGTCCCCTCCCAACCCAAAACATTCTGTGATTCTGTGATTTACATTCAGTCAACTGCATCAGTGTTTTTTAAACTCTCCATTACCTTTCGTATTTCATTGTTGCTGAAATTTTGACACAGAAAAATCAGACAATTGTACAAATGCAGTTTGTCAATTATTAATACCTGCTATGGCTCCTGTGACATAAACTAGCAGAGCCAAGGTTTTGCTTTCATGGTGAGTTATTCACCCACTTGAGCCATCCAAAAATGTCACTTTGCTGCTATGAAGTCAGACAGGTGCATTAACGCTTTAACATGCTCAGCTGCTTCTTACCTTGTCGCATTAATATTCTGTCCAGATTTTTGAATAAGTTACAAGTATGCAAGTCAAACTGTGTTCATGCTGAAGGCTTCTTTCTTGTATTTCACTTGGAGCAATGCTGGGAGGTCACAGTGGTATTAATCTATGATAAAGATACGGAAATTTAAAGCAATGATTGGTTGTAAGGTGACTTTATTTTTGTTTTTCAAGTTACTGGATATGATTACCAGAAGAGGTAGTCATGTCCACACCAGAGCAGCAAGAGTAGCCCTATCAGGATGGTTGTCCACAGGTGTACTCTGTGTGACTGATGGCAGAAAACAATATCAGAGAGTTGTGTGAGCAATTGGAAAGGACAATTAACTTGACTAATGGAGAGTTCTTTCCTATTTGTGAAAAAATCCATGTGCAAATTCTGTTTGTGGTTTTTATTGCTATTTTAACTTCCCCCTTAAATTTTCATGAAGGAGTTTCAGGTGTTGAGGTGGTTGCAAAATGCTTGCTATTAGTATTCCTTGGAAGTATCCAGTGCTACTGGATGTGCCTGTAGGGTTCAGCTGCAGGATTTTGTCCTATGCTTTTCCGAGGAGCCTACAATGAGAATTCTCAATTTGAGGTGATGGATCTAATTTATGGTGGTAATTTTAATTAGGCTTAATTTTGGAAGTGAGACTTGGAGTGCCTCAGCTGAGAAGAATATGAAAGTTGCTAAACACAGCTTTTAGAATTATGCCAGGTTTCTTATTTTAGAATTGGAATCAAGAGAAATTGACTTCAACAGCCTTGTAGACAAATTCTGCTAGGCTGAGAGAAGCCTTGCAGAGTCTAGAACCCTACTTACTGCTTTTTGGTTGCAGCTAATGCAGTACACAGCATCTTTATATTATAGTGTGGTAGATTGAACCTTCATCTGCATTGCATGAATGGCATTTACTTATGAAAGAACAAAAATATTTAGCATTACAATTAGCCTTAAGCTGTTCACACTTTTTGCAGTAATAACAAAGCTGTGGATGGATTTTTGCTCAGTGCTATGATTCTCATATTGTAGTAAAAGGAATACTGAAAATAATGGCTGCTACGTGCTATTTTCAAAACTGAATATGGACATTTTCCTTTTGTCCAGATCAAAGAAATGTATTTCTGACAGCCTAATTGCTGCTCTCTGAGGTTTCTCTATCCAAATTTGTTTTCTGTTATAAGTGTTTTCAATGAGAGAGAAGCAGGCAAGGGAGGATGCAATAAAAATCTTAATTTGTTAAAGTAAATAAGTATTCCTTTGCTCTCCATAAGCCTCTTTAAAATTTGGTTGACTTTTCCCTGTACCTTTTTCCGTATTGGCACAGGCCTGTGTCTCTAAAATGCAAACTGTTTTGTCTGCACACTTCTAATCCAAGTTTTCAGCCAAAATATCTAGTATATTCCACATATAGAATCTTATGCCTTGGTGGTCTCTTGCCTAGAAAGGCAGAAGGGCTCATCTTTTGCATTCAGAGCTCTGAGTGGCTCACATGACTGAAACATGGACATACAGATTTATTTTTTTTTAATTTCTTACTGCCCTAGATGCCACAACAGCAGAATCCACTACAGTGGATATGTTCATTTTAACTCTTCCTGCATAAACACAGAGCCTTTTATAAAGAAAAAGCTGGTTTCTGCTCCACTTGCCTTTCACTCTGCATAGACAGGTACAAGCACAATTTTATGAGGCATTTTGTAGATGGTATCTCCCTGTGTGTAGTCTTAACTGCATGAGTGCTGTTAAGCACAGAGAGAAGGGAGAGTGCTCATACAGTTTTAAAAGCAGTAACATCTGTGCAGTTTGGATTCTTTTATTTTACAGGACCAGCAAAGTGTGTCAGGTACTGCTGCTGCCAGTTTTCCCAAGCCAAGGACATGTGGTGATGGCAAAACCCTTCTCAGAATCTAGCTCAGGACAGCAGATTCTTGATGATGTTAAAGGAGAAAAGTTGCTCACCAGTGCTGTGCTCCTAGAACCAATGATGCCCAGGCTATACTGGGATGTGTAAAGTTTCTGGGAACAGACTTCCCTGCTTTTGAAGCTGTTTTATTTAACATCAGAAATTTTTTTTTTTTTTTTTTTTGGTGCTCTATTAATGTGTCTAAAATCCACCTTCTTCTCTCTGCCTCTCTAAGCTCTGTGGACCAATCCTGCTCCTGGCACATCCCAGGAGGATGCCATGGTGTGTGAGAGCATTTGGGCTGGAGTGCCAGCTGAGAGCAACATTGCCCCAGATGGTTCAGCTGTGCTGCTCTCTCTATACCCCCAGAAGACCCACAGTCTTGTTTAAGATATATTAAAATAAAAAAGATTAAAAAAATTAAAAACAGTGAAACTTTATAAAAATTTCACTGGCTTCATGATTCATACATGCTACGGCAGCTCCAAGAATCTCAGAAATAGCTCTAAAGCACTTGTGTAGGTGGTTTCAAATCACAGAAGAGATGATCTCTAGTGCATGATGGACTCTTCAGTCACAGCACAGTAAATTATTTCTGTGATCTATAAATTCCAAAGAGGGGAGAGAAGGATGGAAACTACTGAAATATCACTTTATTGGATCCCACCAAAACTCCCCAACAATCAAAACAGATGCCCCAGGTGAAAGTGTTTTCTTTTGAACCTGGAGCTTTAAGACAAACACTGAAGTCTGCCATATTTCCAATTCAGAGCTATGCAGGAAACATGGATTTTAAAGCATTTTTTTATTTATAGACAAGCTTTATGTGTCAAGCAGGTAACACAGCATGATTTATAGGTAATTAGAGCTCATGCCACAAAAAATGGCTTAAGGGTTTAAGTCTTGCCTTAGTGTTTATATCTGAAATTATGACCCTCTGAAGGGAGTGAGAGCTCTTGCTCAGATGATGTCTCATGCTGCCAGTTTTTGATTAAAAGTTCTCCAGATGACTGGAGTGCTGTGCTGGGGATTATTGAAGAGACCCCCTCACTCACTGCATGTTGAAGCACATCTGTGTGCACAAATGGAGTCACATTTATACATCTCACGTAGTAAGCTTCATGCATCTCACTGGATGAGGCTGATCCAGAAAATTTGGCCAGGATATGCTCAGCAGACTCTGTTCATCCCACAGCTGAGCCATCAAATGCATGATGAGAGCTTTTACCACCCCTTTTTCCCCATCTCATTAATCCTACAGTTTGTGCATGAAGGAGACAGCTCATCAGGGTGTGGGGTTAAGTGCTTTAACATTCTTGCTTTTGCCTGAAAAACACCCTCAGCTACCACCTGAATGTGTTTCAGAGTGAGGAGGAAGCCTCAGCAGGGTTTTCCTATGCCCTGAGTGAATTTTGTAAGTAAAGGCATAGTCAAAAATTTGGGCCTTTCCCTTTGTCATTCTTAGAGGAAATGTGTCGCCCTAGTTTAGTTTTAAAAGAAAAACAAACAAACCAGCCTACCCCAAGCCCAGACATCTGTGTTTGACTGGAATATGCAGATCAGGGCTTTAATAATAATTAATCATAATAATTATAATAAATCATAATTTAGATCATTAAAAGAGAAAGGCATTCCAATCTAAAACCACAGAGCACAAAATCTTTCAAGTGTGTTTGTGTCTGGCACTTCTGATCATGTATCTGCAACATGTTTTTATGAGTGGTGCCTCTTAGAAGTCCCATTTTGAGATGACCAAGCTCCACAGTGTTGGTGCTTTAATGTATAATTCAAATTGATAAAACATCTACATGTATTGGAGTTGCAGTTTTGTGTACTTTGGGTGTAGTTTATAAGTCTAGTCTGTAAGCAATAGCAAATAAGGTTTTTCTGCATTAATAAAAGGCTGGGGAATAGTTGAGGTTAAAAAAAAAATCTGTAATTTTTCCTTATTACATTTAATAGTACTGAAAATTTCTTAATCACTCCAGCAGCTGGGTGGGGTTTTTTTTTTTTTTTTGTTTGTTTGGTTTGGTTTTTTTTTAATTTTTTTTTGCTTTCTTTTCTTTTGTAGGGTTTTTTTTTGTTTTTTTTTTTTTAATCACATCCATCTCTTCTGCATGTCACAGTGAATTCACAGACATGATACTACAATGTCAGATGAAATGCTCCTCCAAGTCTTTAGAGATGTCAGTGATGCAAACCCATCATGGTTACATCATGTCAAGATGTTGGTGAATTATGTCACTGGGAATCTTTGGAGTGCATTTCACAGAAAAGAATTCAAACAAAAAGATGTCAAAGCAGTTCCAAAATTGGAGCCTTTTGATTATCAAGGTGATTATGAAAGACAAAAGCTGTAAGTACTTGTAACTTGGCCCATGTTACCAGCTGTTCTGTCTTCTGAACAGCAGCTACATCTCCCTCATATTAGCTTATAAAAATGTAAAGACTCCCATGTCATTGAAATGTCACATCTTGTCACTTGTCTGGGATTCTGGTAGCAATTGGGGAACAGTGTGATATCATTTGATTGACAAGGATAGAAGGAAGTTTTGGCTGAAATTTTGAAAGCTGAGAGTTTTACAGTTAGGATTGAATTTTTAGTATGATTACTACAATATACTCTAAGGAAGAGGTAATCCTTGTCAACAATTCTTCTGTGAAAAGAAGAAAAAGGAGAATATGGATAGAGATGGGAGGGTTAGTTTTACCTTGTTATAACTAAATGTGTGCTCAACTCTCAGTGACTTCTGAGCCTCCATGTGTCAAAGTACAAATTAACTGAGATGTTTCTCCTGCGAGTTAGGCAGATGAAAGGAAAAGGTTGCTGTTGACATTTGAGATCATTCCCATGATGCAGGTATGTGATTCCTTTTGAACCCAGATGAAAGTTTGCAGAATATGTGTGTTTTTCTCGTTAGTTTCCAGTTTTTACTAAATTTCTTCTTAATTTGTGATCAATCCAGTTTTTACAGGCTGGATTTGCTGTGACCATTTTTCTACCCAGAAGCTTTACTACTCACAGTATTGTAATTCAAATACAGAAAGATAACAAGTTGCTTGAAGCAAAGCTGCTGTTTCTTCATTTAATGTCAGGTCTAGTGTCTTTTGAATGCTGGTATTGAGTTTCAGAAGAGAGCTGTTCCCCCTGTGTCACTGATCTTGGTAGGCTGGAGGTGAAGTTTAAAAAATACAACAGTCTGATGTGCTGGGCTGCTAAAGGGACTTGATCCAGAAATGTTGGAGATCACTGGACAAGGTACACCAGATAGATATTTTACAATACTGATATTTTATATTGCACTGAGCTGTCAATAGTTTATAGATAAAAGGAGTATGAACAAAATGTAAAATCCTTTCTGCAGTTCTTGATATCTCTTCTGTCATTTTTTTTTTTTTTTTTTTTTTGTGGGTGAAACTTGTTTTTATACTGCATATTGAGATGCCCAAAATGAAAAGGGAGTACTTAGTAATACTAATTAATGAAATGTCATTTAACCATACATATTCCTTTGTCAAAGTAAATATTGTTAAAGAATTATGAATATAAATTCTCAGTTATAATGAAGGTCAAAGGAAGAGTTAAGCAAATAAACAATATGGAAGCATTCATCCATTTGTGATTATTCACTTGTGAATGACTTGCCTTTGCCTGGGTGCAAACTCTTATTTAGTCTGTTCTAGCAAGGATGTGAGAATCTGTATTTTTTTGATACAATCTTCTTGTTTAATAAACTCCAAAGTGTAATTTTTTTTCAGCGTACATTTCAATGTTCATGAAAATAGAAGGTTGAAGTTTTGAAGTAAACAACCATCTGACATAAATTTCAAAGGAGTTAATTCTAGATTTCATTATAAAATCTGTTATACAAAATAATAATGTCTTTCACTTTAAAAAAATCCAGCTGACCATTTGCATAGTTTCTGAAATAATCTATGCTTCTTCCACTAAGAAATAACAATTTTTCAAGCTATACCTCAAACATGAATCTTTTTTTATAAAGACAGCTACATTTCCAAATAAAAAACCAATTTGTATAGAAGAAGGAGTTCTCTTGGATGAAAAATATATGGAAAAACACTAGCAATTTTTCATAGACTAACTGAGTCTAAAATGGAAACTAATTGATTAAATACAAATCCAAAGACCAGTTTTAGCCCTCTAGACAGAGTTAACAGGTTCTTTAAACTAGAAAGAAATGTACTGGGGATCAATTTGATTCAAGATAATTTGAAATCTAAAAACTGCTCATCTCTGCAGTACCTGGTGTTCATTACATCATTGTTACTTTGAAACTTCATCCCACTTCCTTCAATTGATTCCAATCAAAGAAGAGTTGCTCTTCAAGTGTTATAGATAGTGAAGAAAAAAAGAACTATTTGAAATATTTCTGATGCAGGTAGTTTTCAGATGTATTGACTAGGTTTTAAAAATATCTTTCTGTGAGGCATGGTGCTCTTGGGTGTTAGTGAATCTTTTAAAAATTAAATAATCTCACAAGATAACATAGAAAAAAAGAGCTGAAATTCTTAAAACTGAGATAAATTTTTTTGCTATGCTCAGGAGAGAGAGATATGTCAGAAAACCCAAACCTTCCAGCTTCCAATTCCTTGCTTTATTTGAAAGACCAAGCCCATCCTAATAAATCCTGATGATTTGGCAAAGCATTATTGATTGGAAAGTTACTGTTATTGCAAATATGGTATTTGAAAGAGTTGCTTTAGAGTCTGTCACCTGTCCAAGATGAATTTTTGCATACATCTATGCTTTTAAAAAGATTTTTTTGTCCTTCTTAGATGTTGTTATCTCTGATGGAAATTAACCCTAAGAGATTGTTCTAACCTTTTAAACCTGACCCATTACCATCTTGATTATCTTTAAAATCTATAACTTAATCATGAAGCTGACCTGCTTAGTAACTCCTTAAAATCTGGTCTTTTTCCTTTTTTTTTTTGTGTTTTTTTCCAATGTAGGTCAGTCTTGGATGTCTAGGGAGCCATGAATCTGGAGTCTACAGCAGAGAAGTTCGTTCTCCTGAGCCCAGGAGGACCTAGGCTGGTAACTCCCTCTCTCTGCTGCTGCCCAGTGCTGAGTAGGCTGGTTCCTCTGTCCCTGAAGTCCACCATCCCACGCTTTTGTGCTTCAGTCACAGCAAACTGTCTTGGGGTGCCTTGATGTTGTATTCCCTATTGCTGCTCTATGCCCAGAAATCAGTTTTATGCCTTTCTATGCTTTTATACTGAGCCTGAGTGGAGAGAGGGAATACTGAGTAAACTTCTCAAAGCAGTGCTTTTCAAGGACATATACACAGAGATAACACAGAGGTTGCCACACTTCTCTGGTTTTTTTTCCTCTTCAGCTGTGGCTGCTGTGGGGAGAGGAGAGTGGAGAAGCACCCTGCTTGCTTGTCCAGCCAGCTTTTGTTTTTTTTTTTTTTTCCTCCAGAGAGTTGAACTTTATTTTTCCTGGAATTTTGAATTTTTCCTTTTCTCTGCTGTTTTATTTTCAACATCAGAACACATCAGGACTGTTCTCCACCGAGGCCCTGGCCCCAGCTGGAAGGAGGAGGACCTAGGACAGGACTCTAACATTTTCCTAGGTTTTTCTCCACAGCGAGAGGTTTTATTATTGAGCATTATTATCCTTTTCCTCTGTGCTTGTTAAATAAATAGTTTTTATCTCTTTCACTTTCCCCTATCCTGGTTGGGGGAGAGGTGGTTTGTAACCTTCCTTCTCTCAGAGTATGTATTTCTAAATTTGGCCAAACTGGCACACAGACTCTGACCACAGCGAATGGAGAACAGAAGGACTGGATTTGAAGGTATTTTAAGCAGTGTGGTGAATGCTCTGACAAATAGAGCATTTGCTTGTCCTGTCTGGCCTGCTTGTCCTGTCTGGACTAGCTCTGAGGTAATTGGAGAATATGGTTTGACAGAAATGTCTTCACAGCCAAGAATGGACTTCTAGGGGAGAGCTCAAAAAGGTGCTGAGTCACTGGAGTTGCTCATTTCCATGCCCTTGGAGTTTGTGGTTGGCATGGACCTACACTAGAAATGACCCAAGTTGGCCTGAGCTTTTTTCTAGTTACTTCTCATAGAAAAAGTTCTGAATAATGGTGGTTTTGGTTTTTTTTTTTTTTTGTTTTTTTTTTTTTTTTTGTTTTTTTTTTGTTTTTTTAACTCGATGGAGTTTTTAAATCCAAGAGGGCCTTAAAAAGTCATATTTGGACTTCTTTTAGTTTATTCACTTCAAATGTATTAACTCAAACACAAGAGTCGCAAGCAAACCTCTTAAGAGTTTATTTGCATTTTGCCTGAAAGAAAATAAATCAACAACTGGCTGCTGCAGACATTAAAATATAGCACTTGAATTGTAACACTGCTGTGAAATTAAATATAAATGCTTCAGAGAGCCAAACAACATTAAAGTGTTGAAGAAGATGGAATTTTAAATCTTGATTTCTGGCAAGAGAATACATATATAATAAACAATTAGGAAACAATCCAACTCCTTAGGAAAATAATTTCCTTGCATTAGTTTCTATCTGAGTCTACATTCTGAAAAACACAGTTAAATGATTGTGTAAAATATTTGTTGTTAAATGTGATGCTATAAAAGGTAAAGAGGATGAAGTGATATGAGCCTGATAATAAAATTGTGCTGTTTTTTGAAATATGGTTTAATGAACAAGTTGAGTAACCCCTATGGAACAGACTCTGTTGCTTTCCCTGATAGATTTGAGTATTAGCACAAGACTCTATTTATGAGTTATGCCATTCTTTTTTTTTTTTATGTTATACATTAAAATAGAGGAAATAGCACTGATTTAGGCTGTACTATTAAACGACAGTTGAGGGCAGATACCAGAGTATGAAAGAGCTAAAAAATCATCTCTCTCCAAAAGCACTACTGTGCTAGAGCATATGTTCACTGATAATTTGTCCTGTATACAGGGTTGTCTTTAAAAGCAAGGTAATACAACAACTTCAGGCAGAAATGAGTTTTGGCTGTTTATTCTTTGTTTGCCTAGGATTTTAGGCTGAAGAGAGATACCTTCTAATATTAAACAAAAAACCCCTCAAACTAAAGAAAAAAGGAAATATTTATTTTTTTCACTTCATCTGCAATTAGAAAATGAGTTTTGTAGTCCCGATTCAGCTTCTTCTGCAGAGTGGAAAGACAGTTGCCTAAGAGACTTTGAGATTTTTGAAATCACAGAAGACCCTGCAGACCTCTACCATGTCTGGGCTGTCTATAGAAATTCCAACATCTTCTTCTACATGACATTTGTTAATTAATTTATAAATGTCATCAACTAACTTTTGTCATCATCATTCAGTATTTATATTCTGGAATATCTTCAGCATCCTTCATAGAAGAGACCTCCCCCAGTAACAGTAAGTTATATAAAAACTTTTTATAGAGGATGAGGCAACTGTTTTGTGGTGTTCTTTCTTGCCAACTGCCTTTTGAAAATTTTGAATGAGGGGTAATTACATATTTGTATGAAATTACTACCCTTTCTAATAAAGTAAATTTCTCTATTGCTACAACCACTAATGAGGTAAAGGACACCAAAAGAATTAAAGACAAATTGGAGTAGATGAAGCGAGGGAAACCCAGTATCTGTAATGATTTTAGGTCCATATGGAATACCATTTGAGATACAACTTAGCATATTTTTATCCATAATGATTTAGGACCTCATAAGGCAAAACAAACCAAGCATGTGATAAATCTCCATACCAAATTAAAGTAAAAATGTAGCAGTGATTTACAAAGTAGGCCAAACATATTGATCACCACACCAAAGAGGGATCTACATTATAGGATGAGAAATTTCCTAATGCTGAGCAGGATTCACAGGGATAGGTAATAATTTGCATGCAAACTACTCTAAAACTAAGTAGTTGTACTAAATCAGTTTATGATTCTGCAATAGTTAAATTTGAATAAACGTAAATTCTCTAGTATGTCATGTGTTCTTCCACCCAACTAGGTTTTAAACCCTTCTGCCTGATGTATTGATAAACTTGCCCTTTTACACTGCTTGTTGAACTAATGACTTAGTTAAAAGGTAAATTTTTGCAGTTCTTGTTTGCCAGAAATCACAAATGATAGGTTTGTTGCCTTGCAGATCTTACACTGTGGCACAGGGCCCAAACAACCCATGTCTTTGAGAGAGTTTTTAATCTTTCTAAGCATGGGATGCTCTTGTCCAGATGGCTATATTGTGAGTCCTTATCTATGTAAATGCTTTCATACTCAGAATTAACAGTTTGGAAAACTTTATGTAGAAGATGAAGGCAAAAGTCGATAGCTAAAGTAACAGGAAAAGTAATGTGGAATGTATCTTGCCTCTCAAAATATTTAGGAATTCAGCAGTAAGGAAAACTGGACCTTCACCAGTGATCTCAGAGTCATGTTTTACACACAGTGCTTCTTGTTAGCAGATGACTTTTATTGGACAGTGGCTGGTTTTTCTTCCATGCATGATTAGACTCAGGGGTTCTGAAGCACAGATCTCCCCCTGATGATCTTCTAACGAAGGTGGCAAAATCTTTTTGTTGCTGGCTTATAGTATTGCAATTGTAGAGTGATTTTATCTAGTAGACTCTTCCTGTGTGGTCTCTAAAATGGTAGAATCACTCTTGCAGCGTGATTCGAATTATGTCACCCTTGGCCATTTTGCCTCGGTAGTCAGGCCTGCTCACTCCCTACAGTTCAAAAAGTCTGTTGCATTTAATGAGGGAAGTATTTTCCTGTTTATATGGAAATCTGATACATGATACAGCTGTTTTCCAGATATGTGCAATCTTGAAGAAAAAAAAAATCCTGTAAAATGACTGAAAAAATCTCAACAAGACTAAATGAGAAAATCGACCACTCAGACTCTGACAGGCTGAGTACAAAATCTAAAATAAAATTGCTCTCAAAGATGAGAATTTGCAATGGTAATGGAACTACATATAGGTCAAATAGTCCATCTTCTTTGCCTTTTCATCTTGATCGAAAAAGTTACTTTTAAGCTTCTTGAGATTAAAGTTATTTAAAATACAAGCTTGTAAAGAGTCTGTATTCTTGTGCAACCTATTTTGGTCACAGTTTTGAGCAACAGCTGTCAGCAATGTTGTCCACTGTACTGACTCTTTTTATTATTCTTGTCCTGGAGTTGAAATACCTCTCACAGGTAAATTCAGTTCAGTATTCATCTAGGTTTGGGTTTTTTTTTATTTTTAATGGGAATAAGCAGTTGTAGGTGTTTTTACTACCTTCTGTTCAATTGTGAAATTTTGCCAACGTTGACAGTAGTTGTGGGAAAATCCTAAACTATTTGAGGACAATGATACCTGATGTGCCTTCCAGATGATGATTGGTATCTTGAGAAAAATTATCCTCTGCACATTGGTTTGTCTTTTATGTTCCTTTCTTCCCATCTACTTTCTAGAGGGGATGTTAGGGACAAAGGATGTAGTTGCTGCTAATACCAGATTCCAAACTCTATTATCTACTGAGATATGGAAAAAGCTGTAATTGCAATAGACTTGAACAGCAAAGTGAGAAAAAAAAGCTTATGTATCTGAGACACCAAGCATAGCTATGAAATGCAAAAGGGTAATGGCAGTTTCACTAGGAATGAAATATTCATGTTGCTAACTTACATAAAACAAAAGATGGAGTGTTTTCTGCAGGGAAATTACTTTTGCTGATGAGCTCCATTTATGCATGATAGAGTTTTAAATTTTTGAAAACCCCCTTGGTTATTTTTTTCTCTTTTCAGTTTTAGCAGCTTTAATTTTAGGCTTATAAACAGATATATGTAAAATTTCTTGCTGAAAGGGCCTTATTCTGTTTAAAGTCATATTTATTACATTCAGCAAAAATAGAATTGCTTCTGTCAATGACAGTGAATACAAAATCAATATTTAAGACTGCAGTCTCATAGACTTCATGTTACAAAGAGAGTGCTTCAGTTTTGAATTGCCCTATAATGAAATGTATCTTCGTTTAACATTCTTCCCTTAATGTCTCCAGAGGTTTTAGTTTTGCACCAGGTAACTGGAAAGCAGACAGTAGCAGAGGGAGTTGAGAAATCCAGCTTTCAGTCAAGGTAAAAGCACATCCCCAGAATTATGAGGTCTTTCTTCATGCTCTTGATGGAGGATCAACATGCATGTCTTCCTTGCCTAAAAGGCAAACCCTGATGGTATCAGTGGAAAACTCTTACACACTCTGCAGACTTGACATGAAGCTGGAGTGAGGAGATCTGGAAATCTGGTCTCGTGCTGAGTCCAAATTCTCTGAAACATTCATGAATCTACCTTGTTTCTCTATCATTACAAGGAGGTTTTTGAAGGCCAGGTGACTACTGACCTTATTGGATTTTGGCCAAGGTGTCAGACATAAAAAGTTGTAAATGGTTGCTTCTGCCAAGCTTTGGACAGCGCATCACTTCAGGTAGTATTCAACTTCAGCAGTTCAGTGAGTTGTTGGCTTATGTTCAGTGTCCCAGAGGAAAAAAAACACTAAGACAATATAATTCCATCATGTTGACAAAAAATATGTTCTTGGAAGATGTTAGATAGTGCTGGGGTATACAGAATGTATAAAACAACAGTAAATAAAACCCAACTATTTAAAATTAATACCATAACCTGAATTTCTTTGCCTTTTCACTATAAATAACACAGTATTTTTAGTATGTATGTTTAGATACCAAAATACAGTCAGGTTTGTCCCATGGAACAGAAATTTTTTAAATAAGCAGTGAACGATTCTGATTTGTTTGAAATGATGATATTTTGCTGTCTAAATAGGTAAATAAGGGAATAGACTTGGTTGTTTGCACACAACAGACAAAGAGTATAGAAAAAATACGCATCCCAGGGAAAAAGTAGGTGCTTAAAATAATTTTTATTTTTAAAGGCTACTGCAGTTTAGAGTCTCTTGCACAAGTGTTTGCTGGAATAAATCTTCTAACAGTATTTTTGCCCTTGACTCTTCAAAGTGAAAGATGTTGTAAGTTAGGAAAACTTCACCTTCCCTGCAGTAACCTTTTATTAACAGATCATAATGGTGGCAGAAGCATAACTCTTGTGACATTCAAGATGATGAGCTAAGAAACAGGACAGGTTTGAAAAGTGTATCGACAAATGATGAGAAAACTGTCATGCTCTCCTTACTGTGTAAAGCGAGAATAGAGCATGATTTTAATACAGAGCTCTTCTAATGTAAATATTAGCAATGAATAGGTGCTGGTGAGGGTTATTTGTGGGAAACAGACTAGGACTGCCTGCTCCTGCCGTGGGTGCTGAGATGCAGGGTCGATTCTGTGATGGCTGCTGGCAGTGCAGCACAGCTGGCTGAGCCAAAAAGCACCAAAAAAAGCACTCAGGCCAAAAGGCACCATATCTGTAGGAGTTTCCAATTTTCCAGCCCGTCTGGCCCTCCTTGCTGTGGTTCTGTGAGCTTAATGAGGTCATGCAGGAGTCCCACAGTAGAGTGGGAAGTCTTAAAACTTTGAGTTGGTTGGCAAATTAATCATTGGATCATCTTCCCCTTCACCTGCTCAAATTGGGATGATAGTTGGAGTATGTGAGACCATAGTTAAATTCAGTTCTTCCCTAGGTATACGAATCTATAGTGTTATTAATAGGTAAATGACCCTTCTTTTTTCTCACAACCTTCAGAGAAAATGTCGATAGGGTTGAATAACAGTAGCAGTTCTAGTATTGTGTTCTTCTTCTGTAACTCTCAAATGCTTTTGCAGAGCTGATAAATATAATCAGACCTGATCAGAAACTTCTAGGCAGGGCAGAGCTCCGCTGGAGAATGTTGATACAATAGGCCTGACTGGTTTGGCTCTGGCTTTTTTTGTCTAACGAGTTTTGATAAGAGCAGAAGACATGTTTATATTCTGTAATATGAAACAGTGGTTCTATAAATGAGTTATTTCTATAGGCAAATATTTTTTCTGTTGGTTTATGTGATGGCTGAGAGAAACCCTTAATGTACTGAGGTTGAGCCTGTGCTTAGGAACAGCCTTATCAAGAATTAATTTTTAATTTATGTTTTGTGGAATGTGTTATATAATCCTTCTAATATAGCACTCATTCACCACCCTGGCATGGTGCAAGAAGGTGTGGTGATTCCTTTGTCTCTGCATTACAGATGTCTTTTCTCTTTAGAGGTATCAGGTTGTGACAGAGAAAATGTAGCTGATACTTTCCTCTCACAGGTTATGTGGTGAATTTCTTAGAACTTATTAGGAGAACTATTATTTAAAAATAAAATGAAGTAATATTGACTTTGATATGAGCAAATCAGGCTGTTGGATTTGATCTTGATGTAGTGATGATAGTTATATTTTGCTCTTCTGCTGTCAACTGCAGATGAAAAAAAACGTGGTGATAAATGGGAATCTGTACAGTCCTAGGGAGACATCCATTGCAATATAACAGCAACCCATATAAACTTAATGAATCTATTAATTAGAAATCCAGGAGAACTATTAAACTAGAAATAACTTATAGTATGATTTCAAAATAGAAGGTGCATGAGGGCAGATAGCTGAAAAAAGCTCAAGGTACCACCTCATATCTCCAGACATGTTCTGATGAACACGTGAGCCAGTAACATCTTTCACTCTGATTTGGGGGAATTTCTCTAGGCTGCTTGGTCCACAAATTGGAGAGATTAGGTAGAAATTCATATTTTATATTTGTCAAAAGGTTGGTTTTTCTCCTCTGTTTGGATTTGTTAAAGGGAACAGTTCAAAGAATGGCTAGGAACCTGTAACTCTTTGGGTCAGTGTTCCATCCTGCCATTATATATGACACTTTGACACTTTTTACCTTATATAATGGCATATTCCTTAGACATTGTAGGAGGTAAGTCTGAAATGTTTCACACTGGTGTGATTTATAACATACTTGATTCATTACAGGGATTTTCTTTATGAATGAAGTATGATAATGTGTAAAGGAAAAAAAGGGACGAAAAAGTTTTTCTTCAAAAGAATTCAAAAATAGATCCAGGGAATATTTTTAATCATTAGCATAAAGATGTTGCCACTTTCCAGAGGGGAAGACATTTTGTAGGAGATGTTTAGCCTTGAGGCAGTTCGTTCTTTACACAGAGGCATAAAAAATACAGCTTCTGGCTGTTTTTATCATTACTAATAAATGAATAAGCACGGTTTCTGAAAAAACATGTTTTATCAGAAGGACATGTTACACTGTTCTTATCAATAATTCTATGCAAGTAAAATTCAAGCCTGCGGGATTGTATTGTTACAAGTTTTTTATACAATCAGTTTTCATAAAAGAAAAACAGACTGAGGTGATGATGAATGATGGATGAAAATTTTAGATGTAATTAAAAGAAAAAAAAATTGAATTCCCAAGTTCCTTTAACAAAGGGAATAAAAAAAAAGTACTGTAAAGCTATGGTTTGATAGATAATATTCCATTAAAGTGAACTGCAGGCAGCAAAATTAGGCAGGTTTATATGAGAGAGATTGACAAGCTTTAAATAACCATGAATATGTGAATAGATGACCTATTTTGCTTCCCATTTTAATTGTAGAGATGAACAGATTAAGGGCTGTGCTGGAGATAGCAACTGGAGCTTTTAAGGGAGGAAAACCAGAGAAATAGCAATCCTGTAGGAATACTGCAAGAACTCAAAGAGAGTTGAACAGCTATTAACAGATCAGCTATAGAGTGATCTCATTGCTGCCATCAAGTGTGTGAGCATCATGAAACAATGATTTTTGGCAGATAGCTGAGGAACAGAAGAAAGATGATTCAGTCATTGGAGCTGGTTGAGATTATCATGTAGTCATTTCAAAACTAGCAAAAGAAAATTCAAAGATGAGGTCATACTTTTGACACGTAGTACCTGGACCGTAAGTGATTTTTACAGTCCTACTGACATTTGGTGAATAGTTTTGTGGGGAAGAATTGTCATTTTGAGTTTGGAAGCTTTATCCCTCAGAAGAAAGGGAGCAGCTCCCTCAAAACTGCCTAGATGAGGGGCATCTCCTAATGTATTTCCTGTTGTTAGTTTTTATACTAAGAGTGCAATGAAATTCTTCTCAATTCACTTTCAGATAGGTATTAGTGGACACTCAGTATTTAACAATGCACGTGAGCTTCAATTTCTTTAAATAATCAGGGAAAATCTAGTTTTTGATCATGTGGTTCAATTCCATAATAGCAAAACCTCTCAAGCTTGTCTAGCTTCTGTAACTTCCTTAATGTTTAAAAAATGTTGATTTTTTTGGTGCCTTTTCCTTTTTTCAGAAAACAAACCAGCCTAAACATCTCAGTCTTTATTCAGTGACAGGTAGCAAGTATGTAAGATCAAAAGTTGGCCTATAACCAACACAATGGATTTTTATTACTTTTAGATACAAATTCCAGTCCTGAATTCTGCTGTGCCACAAGTTCTTTTGACTCTGCTGGTAAAATCAGTATACAATTACAGTTCTGGTAATATTAGTACTTTCCAGTGGGGATCAATGAGAACAACCTGTGTGAGAAATAGATCACAACACAAATTTTCTTGCCTTTGTAAGGCTGCTTCCATCCATGTTACTAGTGAAAAGACCAGCATAAAGCTTGTAATTTTTAAGAATGAATTCTTAGATAGGTCAATTAATATTCCCAGATCTTGGAAACAGTGATGGTGTGGTTCAGAGCAGTAGTACCAAGGGACAGATCAATTGTAATACTCCATTCTTGCAGTTTTGAAGACACAGAGGCAACAGAGACAAAGCATCAGCTGCCTGACTTGATTTTTGGAGAAACCATAATCACCACAGTGAGGACTGCAGAAGCTACTCTTAATGGGAGCTGCTGTGGTCTGCTGAGGGAGGTGCATATTCTTGATGAAGTTTGTTTTCATTTGGGTGTTGTTAAATACCTCTGAATGCTTGAGTGTCTAATTTTCTTGGAATGATGATCATTCTGACATGTCAGACATAACAAAACTGCTATTTCTTACCAGCACAAATAAATATAGCAGCATCTGGTAGATACTGGATGATACCAGAGGATGGTGAGACCTTCAAAGCCAGTGCCACCAGCATTGATTCAGACTGTTTTTGGCACTGCATGATGTTTTAAGGCAGTTTTCCTGAAAACTCCCCCAAATCTCTTTAGATTTCTGTAAGCCAGAAGAAAAGAAAGGATTCATTTGGGCAAGAGTAGAAATGCAATCTGATTAGGCAGAGTAGCCACTTTCCTTGATGATGATACTGAGATCTCTTATGGAGGATAAGTTGTTAAGGGAGGCAGCTTAGGGAAAAGGAAGCAGGTGTTTTTTCTTTCATCTGAGAGAGAAATTCTGCATAAAAATGCCTAAAAATTACAACTGCTGGGTAATATTTATTTTTTTTCCTTGGTGATATAATTTTATTTCCATTCTAAGTGCAAAGTACACCAACACCCTGGAGCTGTTGATTATAGATTATAGCTTCGTTGTTTTAAGTGCCTATTACAAAGGATATGCAAAAGCATAAGAATGAAAAAAGGATTAAGTACAGCAACTTGTGGTGAAGCTTCACAGAAGAAGGATTCTTCTAAATGTTAGGAAATGATATCCAAAACCGACCACTCTTACAAACAGTGTAGCTTTATGGAAAAGCATAAAGACAGAGAAGATATCAAAGTGTATTTTGCAAAATGCTTATCATTCTCTAGAGAGAGAAAACAATTATAGTAGATGAATCTTGCAAGGAGTGACTTTTTATTATTATTATTTTATATAGGTTTGCTCAATAATTTTTACAATAATTTTAAAATTGCAGTGTTTGTTACCTGTCCAGCACATACATTTTATGGCTCTGCCTGCCCATTTATTTCATATTTCTTCTCTATTTCTCCCTGACACTAAATTTCAGTGGGTGTTTTCAGTGAGAACCACACATACCAAAACAGTGGGGCCTAAATTCAGCTGTCATTTCCTCATGTTGTAGAACATCCTGGGCACCAAAATCATAATTTCCTGTATATGTCACCATGTGTATCACTGTGTGTAATCACCCTCAGGGCAGCTACTCTCTGTGTTTATGTTTGAAGGGACACAGCAAACTTGGATTAGTTGGATTGCAGGATCTACCTCTTTGCAAACACTGTTCTTTTTGACTCATCTGCCTGCAAAATCTGTCTCTGCCCTGAGGATGGTGCATCCTTCAGCGACCTAGAAAGGAGGAATTCTTACTCCCTCCCCTCCTTCATAATTATCCTGGCTGGTTTGCAGCCCATTCTGCTACAAAGGCCAAAGACCTTTAACTTTCTGCTGAAACCAATGCAAAACTCTCTACATTATGTTTTCTTCAGCTCCCTGGAAAATATATGGGTTATCCAGACCACAAAGCAGAGTAGAAAATTTCCAATCAGGGCATTTACTTTTTTTATTATCTTTAGAAAGGCTTATCTGGAGGTTGAAATTTGGGTGCATATCCTTTCCTTTCTCTTGTTTCTTCATGTGGGTTTCTGTTCATCCTAAGCTTCATTATTTACTTTATTTTTTATATTCTTTACTTAAGATGTAGTTTTCTCCCCACTTTTTTTTTTTTTTTTTTTTTTTTTTTTTTTTTTGTTTTTTTGTTTTATATCTTGGTAGTCCTGCATTAGATATCTTCATTGTACATTATTTGAAGGGAGGGTATTTTCAAAACAAGGTAGATCAAAACATTTTATTTGCTAATACCCTGTCACAGTGAAATTTAAGTCTGATAAACATGAAGAAGAGAGGTGTGTAGTGTGTGTGTAGTGGCCAGAAGGGCAGCTAAAAAACAGAGCACAAGGGGAACAGGTAAGATGGTCATACCCATACAGAAAGCATCAGTCCCTGGAGACATGAGAGCACAGCAACAGTTGCTCTGAGGAGCCTGATCTGGGTGAAGCTGTCCCAGCTTATTGCAGGGGTTTGAACCAGATTTAGAGGTCTCTTCCAGCTCAGACTTTACTGTGGTTCCATGATCTGGAAACTGTAAGGATGGAGGGGATGCTGATTGTGAAAGCATGTAGTTTTGCTGGGCAAAGAGATCTGTGTTATGTGAGGGCTGAGGGTAAGCCATATGGTAAAAGATATATTTCAGTTTGTCTGAGTGCAGGAAAATTGCTCACATCCATCAGAAATCACGCAGTTTCTCCAGCTAATGTACAGTCTCATAGCACTTGCATATTAAGTAACATTTATAAAAAATTCATAAACATAAAGAGTCCGAAGCATTCAAAATCCAATACCAGGCAATTTGATGTTAAAATCTTGCAGAAAAATTGAACCCTACTTCCATTCATCTGAGAGCTTACAGGCTGTTAAAAAGGCAGTCATAGACTTCATGGTTATTAGCCTTCCACACTCATTGGCCATGGTGTAGATTTTATTAGTTCAATGAACTGTTCTTAATGTGGGTTATCTTGGACTCTATTTTATCTGGATTTATTATGTCTGGCAGTGGTGTGCATAAGCCCAGTTGTAAAAGATGACTGCTGTGCTTCTGAGATAGATACCTCTCTATTCCTACCACCATGGCTGAGAAGATCAGGACAGGAATGTTTAGGTGGGTGCCCTCTGGAATCTCTAGTTCCTTCTGCATTTTTAAAAGCTGCAAAAGGGATACAAAAATGTAACCTTTTGTACAAAGCAACACAGTCACTGAGTTGGTACAGGGTTTCCAGGGTGCCAGTTTTGTCTTCCACATTTATGGGCTTGTCTGCATTTTCATGTGGTCCTTGATTTTGAAGGATTTTCAGATTTTCAGTAGAACTTTGTACTGGACTGGAAATAGAAAATCCCAGTGTCCTTCTGGTAAACAAACAAATTTAGCTTGCTGGTATTTAATAATAAAGATCAGTTTGATTTTTGTTTTGTGATGAATTGAAAATTAGGATTCAAGGTTATGAGCTTATATGAATAAGATTTACAGTATTTTTTTAAATGCAGCTAACAGATTGGTGACAATTGGGGTAATTCTGAACTATAGTATTTGAATTTGGTGTCTTGTGAGAACATTACCAAATATTAAGTAGTTTACAAAATTCATGTCATCAGTTTAAAACAAGTGGGAAGAGCTTGGCTCTGATATTTTCATTTTAGCTACTATCTTTCCATGTGTGTTTTTCAGTGGTATCTGCTTAGGTGAGAGCCTTGCTCTGCTAAGTGATACAAAAATACACAATAGATAATAATGTCTGACTAAATGAGCTTCAATACAGACATAGTTAAACCTTACAGGTTCTGAAAATAAAATGAGGCCAATTGATTTGATCAGAGTAAATGGTATTTTGACTGTCAGAGGAAGATTGCCCTAAGGGAATGGAAACAATATTTAAGACATTGCCACACACTGGCAATCCCTCTGCCTTTAGAATTCTCAGAGGTTGCCATGGGTGTTGAACAGTTTAATTTGGTCAAACATAATCAATATGCAAAGGCAGCTCAAAACAGTGCAATGTAGGCTTCACAGCAGTTTTCAATCCTAAGTTGATAAGAAAATGTTGTACTTACTGTTTTTTTTTTTTTTAATTAATAGCACTCCAGCTGAGTATGGAATGCTCTGCAACTTTCTAATTTTGCTGCCATAGAATCACAGAATGGCTGAGTGGGATGGGACCCTAAAGATCATCTGGTTCCAGCCCCCTTGCCATGGGCAGGGACACCTCCCACTAGACCAGGCTTCCCACTTAACCTGGCCTTGGGCACTTTCAGGGATGGGGCACCCACAGCTTCCCTGGGCACCCTGTTCCTGTTCCTCACCACCCAAGCAGACATTACATTTTTCAAAAAAAAACAAGAATAGTACTTCCATTTCAGAGACAGTACATGGACTGACTGGGAGGAATCCATGATGGCTTTCTACATTAATTGACCTTCCTCATAGTACAACCTCTGCATAATTGTATTCTCTTACTATTTAAAAAGTTCTTTCTCTATCAAATTTCTGCCTCATGGTATGAACTTGTGGCATTCAAAACCAGTTTAGAATCTATGAAATGCAAAGAATTAGGTGCATTCCTGGAAAAGTAGCTCTGGTATTCCCTCTCACTATTAAAAGCATTCACCTCTTTTTCTGAACTTATCTAGCTGTCAGTTTCTAGCTTCAGGTTTTGTTATAACTACCTGTTAGATTAAATTGCTTTCTGCTATCAGAAATCTCTGCTCCATTTTCTGCCCAGATTGCTTGTGATCAAGTTATACTGTAATCCTTCATCATCAGAATTGACTATGGATCTTCTGCCTTGGTGAAAACAGGTCTTAATTCATCTATCTGGGTTTCCTCTGAATATTTTTCGACATTTTTTTCTGAATTATAGGTCTTCAAAAATGAGCCCAAAGTGTATGACATTGCCTTGATATTAGAATGTACATACCATCTATAGAGGCAACACTACCTCTGCTCTGTTCCACATGGTCCCTTGTTCAAAGACTCTCTTGGCTACCTAATTGTGTCTAATTCTCTTGATTAATAATGCATGCATAAATTAAATGATTTACAGGAATCAACTCTATAATGGTAGATCTCAGAGGATGTCATTCTTCGGGAATGAAACCCAGGTGATGTTGGAGGGGATTGTTATGGGTTAGTTTTTAATAAATTACTTTCTCTTGTAAAACCATATGAGCAGCACACAAATATTATTTGTGTGTGGGACAACATAAACAGCCAAATGCCAAATGTGATGATGACGTTGTCAATGACAATATACTGAAATGAAATATAATGTGAGTGTTGATTATGTAATTTAAACCAATGAACTTTAAAATAATTGTGCTAAAATTACTCTTTTTTTTTTCAGTAGTGTTTTCTTGTTCTTTAAAGCTGAAGAATAATGGAGCAATAAATAACTGTTCAAAAAGTTGCCATGCTTATGGCCTGAGACAAACACAGTTAAAACGATATTGTAAAAGTGAAAACATATTTATTTCTGAGACAAATCTGCATCAATTAGCCTCTACACCCAAGCTTCTCAAGGGGAAGTGCTACAATTATTTTTATGCAAGTGTTTTTAAAGAACCAGTTAAAAGAAAACAAGCGTAATTTTCTGCCACTGAAGACAGAGATTATGGTTAACATGAATTAGTAGAGGGTGACTAAAGATTGATGCAGAAATTTCCATAAATACAGGCATAGAAATGTTTTACAGCATTCTTTTAATCCATTACCGTGCATTAGAACTTTCTTCTTTCCCCTCATCTTCTGTTTTTTAGTTTTCAGTCTCTAATTTTAAATTCACTTACTGCAGTTGCCACTGCAGCTTGTAGTTTACTGGCCTCTGGCTGTGCTGAGTTTCCACCAGGTTCTTGTTAATCACTGACATGAGTTGCTGCTTCTGGAGGGAACAAGTCAGCAGAATGTAGAAAGTACTCTGTTCCTGCAGCTCAGGGCATGCTCGGTGGACAGTTTGTCACAATGTTCAATAACACTCTATATAAGATCACTGGACTCCTGTGATGAAACAATAACTTTGATTGGTTCAGTCTTAGAAGGCCCAAGCTATTTTCAATGAGGAGGAAATCGCCTCTCCTGCAGATGGGGTGTCCCTGCTAGACTGGCAGATGTTCTTCCTCTGGTACATAATCAGTTACTCTATTGGATGAGATATTGCATTAACTGGAATGTAGTCCCAGAGAAAAATTACTGACAACTTTGAGAAGCTGCTGGCACCCTGCAAATGAATTTAAATATGAGTTACAGTTCTCAAGAAGGATGAGAAGAGTCTAAGGGAAAGGTAGAGGGTAAAACACTGTGTAATTTAGGGTTTCTGACAGCTGCTAAGGAGGAGGAAAAAGGCAGAATATAAAGTGGTTTTTATAAGCGAGGAACAGAGATGAGCTATGGAAGACAAAAAAATGAAAAACAATTAAGTACAGGAAAGGTAAAACAATGTAAGATTTCAAAAAGAGAGAAATCTGCTCATGAGCCCTGTTTTGAAGATATGTACAGTCAACATTCCCCAGGTTCTATGAACTTATCTTCTGTGTATTGGGTTTAATTACACCCACCTGCTAAAAGAAACTCTACCAGCTGATTTTTAGTAACTTATCTCACTCTGCTCTTGTGGCTGGGGTACTCATGCACCTACAAATTGTTTCCTTCAGAAGGCCACTGTTTTGAGGCCATTTGGGTGCTGTCTGCCTTTGCAGTGGAAGCTATAGGCACAGCTTTAAATTAAACTGGGCCAGTGGTGGTCCAAAACTACCTTGAGCACAAATGTAGAATTCAATCTGCTTGTTTTGTGTACCAAAATGTGTTTTATTTCTGTAGTAAGAACTGGAGTACTTATCACTGTGATATGCAAGTACTTGATAGATGCCTGTATCATCCTGGAGCTTATTTAGGGGAGGGAGATGCTATTATCTTTCTTTATAGTTGGGAACAGCAAAGTAAAAGTACTTCAGGTTGAACTTTCAAAACCAAGACTTTGATCTTTCTGTTGCAATATTCCCTGTTTCTACACCACAAGTACTCAGAGACTGACTAAAATTGGAGTTGCTGGCACTAGGACATTCTTAATTTGGGTATATAGTTTCCTCATGTTTTTTGTTCTTGATGTTTTCTCTTTTTCTCCCTCTGGCTTTCCAGTTTAGACTGCTTGTGCATGGAACTGAAAATGCTTTTCAAAAGGAGACCTCCTATAAGTTTGGAATTTAATGAAAGATCAAGTTTGTAAAATATCTCACTGAATCAGCTATTAAACAATCTTTTTTGTTGTTTTCATTGTGGATGTGTTTTGTTTTTTTTTCCCTTTAAGACCTTTCATGGAAATACTGTGTTTAGGGTAGGCATTTTCTTGCTGAAATGTTACTTTTTCTCTTGTTCCAGTTATATTTTATGAGTTACATTTTGTTCTCAGTATAATGTGTTTGCTTACTTTTTTTTGCAAAAGTCAGTTTATGTACTTGCTCTTTCTCACCAGTCTTTTTGGGTAAACTGTAATATCATCTATTCAATGTAGTTTCTTGTTTGTCTGAAGTTAATTTTCTACTTTGATCATTCAAAAAATTATAATGCTCCTTCTCTTGCTCATACTCCCAGTCTTTGCAGGAGGAGAATTGGACAGGTATGTCTTTTGTAGAAATACAGCTGACAACTCTATGTCTTCAGAGCTACTAGGGTAGAGGTGGTGTCTTACTCAGCCATTCAAGAAGCATAATGTTACAAGTTGTCACAGAGAACCATACTAAAGAGTAGCATGGGGTTTGGGGTATTTTTCTAGTTGAGTGAAAGAAAAAATGCAGTATTAGTGTGTTTTGTTTTTAAGAGATGCTTTCAGATTGAAATTTAAAAAAAAAAAAAAAGACCCTTCTCCCAAAAAATATCTCTTCACCCTGCCCCCTCCCCCCCCCCCCAAAAAAAACCTGAGCCAGTTTATGAGTTTTCAAATATGCCAGCCTTTATATGCATTGATTAAAATCCAGTGAGTTCCTATCACCCTAGCAAGCCAGGTTTCCATTTAAAATAAAAAGTATGTATGCTGATGGGATTTACCTGCTGTTAGATCATGTTTTCAAAATACTGTCTTCATACTTTCTTTAACTTCTAGCCTCTCACCAAAAATGTTATCAAGGTCCCTAATAATATTTATGGTGACCTTCTTACATGATGGCTTGCACTCCATGCTGATTTATAGGAAATTTAAAGAAATGCCTCTGTGCTGTGATTATATTAATTTATTCTCTGTTTGTAACTCAAGTTTTACTATTTCCCTTCAAAATAAAAAAATTAATTACCGCTGGTGAAATTTGATGCAATTTCACTTCCCGCTTTTGATGGTGTAACCAGAGTTAACTGCTCAGCAAATAAATCTTGCACAGCAGTCTGTTGCAGTTTAAGAAAATTTATGCTGTCGGTTGAGGGAACTGCTGGAAATGTTGTACTCAAGGCTCTCCAAAACGTAATTGAGAATGTCAGGAGAAATCATTACAGAATAGGCGATTGCCCAGATTTATCTGTTACACCAGACAGCTTTAAAACATGCAATATGTGTGAGAGGTGGAGAGCTGTTCCAGCACAGCAGCACAGCGATGGAGCACAGCCAAGTGACTCACACATTTGTTCTAGCTACATATATTTTAAATATAAAGGAATGATTACCTGTGTCAGGTGCTTTATATGACTCGCATTAATTTTGAGGAGAAGAGAGGATAAAACCCAAGAACTCCCCTGTGGGTTGGATTTAGTGACTAGATGCAGGGAATTCAATGAAACAGGCAAGATACACAGATCTTTACCCTGTTTTGTTGGATTTGGATATAAAACATGAATCCCCTTGATTCATTAAGACAAATCTTAAGGCAATGTATTTCCAATATTCTGATCAATGGCTTCTAATAAATGTCATCGATACACATTTATTCTGTCACTGTTCTATACTGTTGTCAGGTTTTATGGAATAAACTTGTGATCTGAGTGATGATTATAATTTCTGTCTGAAGTTTATTTATTGAGAAACATGTGTCTTTTATAATTTTCAGAAATGAGTCTGCTTTGGAAGTGCAGTAAGGAAAAATGTCTGAATAGTAAAGAAAAACTACAGAGAACTAAAATAAGTATTACAGAGTGCAGCAGTGCAGAAACTACTAATCGTATGCAGAAACTCATAAATTCAAGTGAATTGAACTTGAAGTCATAAAGCATGTGGGTAAGTTTGATAATTTATGTATGAAAAGAATATAAAGAGCTTGAAATTCACTAGCCCATACTTGATAAAATTTACTTTTGATGTACTATCACCCCCATGGTATTAAATGAAAGGCTTTGCACACCTCATTGCATTTTTTATATGAAAGATGCTAATTTACTTTAGATTTTGGTCCAGTTTTCTGCTTAAAACCAAGTATATATTTGTTGAGAAATTTGGATAAGGATATATGAAATGGAGCTACATATTTACGTAGGTGAGCATTAGATCTTATGAAGAAAGCAAAAGGAATATGAAAAGACTCAAATTCACGTGCAAACAATGTTTTTATGGCAAAAGTGAGGAGTAATTAAAGAAGAGAACACGGATAAAGAAATTACTTAAATACAACCTTTTGTTTATTCTGTATTTCATCTTTCTTAGAAATATTGCCCAATAAGACTGCTTTGTGTTACTGGAAAGAATACAGAGACTGAAGATAATTTTTAGAAATGAATATACCTCATGTAGTCAGGAGCCACAGTTTATTGCAGTGCTGTATGTTACTGTAAGTAGGAATAAGGAGAAGTGGGTTTACAATTGTCTTTTTTACTTAAGCCTTGCTAATTTATTAGTGCTCTTTAAGTCCTACAGGTATAAGGGGCACCATGGGTGAAATACTTCTGCAATCTATGTGCAGTTTGCTTTCACCATTTTCTCCTGGTGTGAAAAGCTAGTTCACATGGATCAACATCAATGGGTTGAGAGACCAAAGCTCTATAAATATTCTAAATGCAATATATCTTTGTGTTTCATGTCTGCATGTTCTCTGATGCTGAACTCCTTTGTTAATAGGGGTGGATTGAATGGAAAGTGATTCAGTTGTGCTTGCCCAGTATGGCTTTCTGAAGGTCTGTTTAGGGGCCGGTGTTACTGCTGCCTGATTTAAATCTGAGTCTCCATGAGGAAAGAGCCAGGAGTAAGCAGTTTACTCTGCTGCTTTTGGTAAGAGACATGGCCCTCTATCAGTAGTATTGTTTCTCATGAACACTTGAGTTAGAGAACAGATGCAGGTGATCTTTATCACATATACAATAGCACTTTACATGCACTCATGGTTTTCCAGCCTTTAGTACTTGCACTGATGTTAAACATTGGTCCTTCCAGTCCGTTCCTTGGTCATCTTAAGGATGATCATTTCAGTTAGTGTCAGTGCAAAGGGACATTGCACAGCTATTGTTCTGAGGGATGTGTGTCAGGGGAGGAATATGACATTTCTGGGAGACTGTCAGGGCCCTCATGAAGTGTTAAGATTATTTAGGTGGCTGTGCTGCAGAGAAATGTACATTAACTTGAAATATGGGAAATATCTGTAATAAAGAGTTCCAGTTTATTTGATCAGGGAGAAAACCTAGATAAAGAAAACCCTTGGGTGTTTTTAAAATGTTCCTTAATGCTTTTTATGCTCCTCAAGATGCAGTGAAGGTCAATGCAGTAGGAAATGTCTCCATTGATTTAGATAAATGGTACCACTTTGCATTGCATTCCATTTTCCCTTTTATCCACTTGAAGAGCTACCATAAGACTTTACCTTAGGCTGTCAGGCAATGTGCAAATTTTTCATAACCCTTGGTGAGGTTATTAGGTTGGCATATCTCTTACCCTTTAGGGCAAGTACTTCCACTAAGGCTTTTTCATTTGTTGTTGTTACCATTGTGCCTGCATTATAAATATTTATTTTTGCTAATAATTAATTTCTCTTGTATTTTATTAACCTACAAAACAGAATGATATTCAAGTTAATTTGACTTTAATATAAAGATGAAAGTGAAAATATTTCTTCTTTCATATTTTATTTGTTGGTTGCCACAGTTGCTCTGCAACCATTGCTACTGCAGGGTTTATAAAGCACGTCAGAATACTGAGCCTGAATAATAAGACACTGTACTTATGTAGTCAGCAGATTTAATGGTATCTAATAACAGCAGAATGAATTTCAGGGAGCTCCAGTGTTGAGACCATGGCCTTATGAACTCAGTGGGAGTTTTTGAAGGTTGCATCACTTTCAATCCAAATACAGGAATTATTGCTATAGAAATCCATCTTGTTTAATAGGGAGTTAGAATACCTATTACAGAAGTGTGTGCATATCTATATCTATATATATGTAATTGTTACACATCCTCAAGGATAAAGAAATACAAACACTGTGCATGACTGCCACTTTTTATAAAAATATTACAGGTGAAGCACTAGTTGTAGTACTGGAGGTTGCTAGAGCTTTCCTTTATAATTGCAAAGACTTTTGTTTGGAATAGATAAATGCAGACTTGTCAAGTCTCATGCTGTCAGCTTTACACTTCTTTGTTTGCTCCCTTCTTTCCAGCTGCAGTTATTGCCCTGACTTGGTGCTCCTGTGCTTTCATCAGTGCTTTGTGCAGGCAGAGTGGGAGATGGAGGATGCTGTGGTGCTGCTGCACACCACTGAGCACTTGGCCTCTTGAGAGGCTGAATCCTCTAAGGAAAATCAGGCAGCATTTGACTGCTGCAGTCTCTTCTGTTGCACCTGAGTACATCTAAGTCTGTATGTCAGCTGGGAATTAGGAATTGCTGTGACAGGAATGTTTGAAAGACAGACCAGAGGAGTTTCAGGCTTCACTCTTTACTGGGTTGGCAGTGCACACAGCCAGAGATTAGTTCTGAACTTGTCAGTAATTGTCACTGCATGTAAAAAACAACCAGTCCTTTAAAAAAAACCTTTCCCAGTTTAGCTGTGATAGGTAATACCACTGGACTGATACCACCTTTATTAGAACTGGTGACTCTTGTTTATGAAAGCTCAAGGTGGCCAGTCCCAAGAACTTTTTGATGAAGGAACTCCCAGCTTTCTTCATGCCTTGTTGGTATCTTTTTCTCCTCTGACCTTTTCTCAACAGGAAAAGGGCTCATCTCATCTGGCCAAACCATCTTACTTTCATGATGATTACTTTTGGTTTCCCTTATTCTTTTGGTTTCAATGTATGAAAAGTTCATATTGAGAAGTGTATTATAAGATCAGTGTTTGTATTTAAAGTGCAGTACAGATTTTTCATATGCATAAATTAGCAGAACTGAGGCAAAAATACCATAGATCCTTTGCTGAAAATAATGTTCAAAATATATAACTAAATTTTCTTTGCTGAATTATTCTTAAGATATTGAAGCAACTCTAAACATAATGAAAGACAATGCAAGAAATTACCTTCTACCAATTCTAATAAAAAATGTGAAATATTCTCCCAGAGGGATAAAACCTTTGAATAATTTTTTCCTGAGTTAGAGATGTGAACTGACTCCATAAATATTGGGAGCAGTGTCAGGGCTGATTTCAGTCATTGGGATGATGTGTGGATGGACAAGAGTGAGAGGAGTGTGGTGAAATGAACTTCATCCAGGAAGAAGTGAGCTGGCCATCTTATGGAACTTCCCTCTGAGATGCATATTTTGTGAAACTGTAGATTTTTACATCTTGTAAACAACTCATTAATTAGAAAAAACGTAGAGTTTTTCAGGAGTGACTGGCTCTACTGCAATATTGAACCAGCCCAAATCTCTGTCTCCTCCAGCCAGGCTGAATGACACAACCACTGCATTACTGATGGAAACTAGATATTGAAGCTTCTTTTGTTTGAAATTTCTTGGTGTCTCCTGAGTGGATCAACTTTTTTTTTAATTGGCATGCATTCTGCAGTTTAAGAAATAACATTTTGTTGGTCCCTCCTGAGTAGTAAATGTTGAAAGCCCAGAAGAGTTGTTTTTATAAAACATACCATAAATAAATGTCTTCAGTTTAATTCTTCAGAATGCTTTTAATGGTAATAGATATTTGGTCTTCTCAAATCATATTTCATCAGGTTTTAACCTTAGACTAGCCTACAGATCATGCAGAAAGTAAAGCCAGATGAATTTACAACTAGCCCACACTACTAAAAGCATCTTTGGGGAATGTATTGTACTACTACTACAATCAGTTTGAAACTGTCAAAAAATAGCTGTAGTGCAGAAGAATTCAGAGCCAAATAACTGGTTGAAAGTCAGTGATAAGAGTTAGAAATTCTGAGTGCTGCATTGCTTCTCAGAATAAGGACAAATCTGGATCTTGTCACCTTTCTGCTTTGATGTGAGCTTTCTTGTGGTTCAAGTTATGAAACTATTCCTTGAGCTTGCATTTCCAATACACAGTTTAGAGCTGAGTAATAGAGGGATTTTAAAAAATTTATTTTTCCTTTGTCCTGAGAGAATGATATTTCATTTTGAACTTGTGTGGCTGGATGACATAATTGTTAATATATTAAGAGTGGATGTCATAATGTTGGTGTCTGTGAATTCCAGAATTAATTAGTTGCCCTTTAAAGATTCCAGGCCAAGGCAGAATTTCCCTTGGCTGCCATTTTTTTTTCTCAAAAAAATGGTACTACAGGTGATGTATATAGACTTGGTTTTTTCTTTGTGTGATCACTTCTGTGCATTAGTGAGATGGAAGTGCTCAAAGTCGACTAAAATTATTGACCTCAGGAGTGAAAAATTCGATTCATATGTACTGATGGGTACAGATTTAGCTGCATTTGTTACAGGCAACGTAGGATTAGAAAGGAGGATTATCATGTCTAAATTATGGGATGAGTGGGGACTTAGTAACAACTAGAGTGATTAAGAAGTATGGTTTCTCATAAATGTAATTTGTTGATGCCATGTGGCTCCAGTTCTATTGCCCAAAAGCATGCTACATGTTCTGTAATCTTTAATTTCAGCCACAAATAATATATGGAGGTACCTTTGTATATTGCTAAGCAAAGCAGATTTGGATGTGTTACACTGAAACATTCTGACATTATTTATTATCTATATAGATTATTTATTATATCTATTGCTGGAATGGTCATAGATAAAATGAAGTTTAGAAAACTGATATTTTTGGCAAGAGTTAGAGTTTATGAGGAACTGCACTGCATAAAGTATGAAATGAAGGCTATGTCAAGTATACCCACGTATCTTACCACTGATTGTTTTGCTACTAGATTGGATAAAAGGAAACATTTCTACTGAAGAGTCTGGTGTATTATTTAAAATATAGTAAGACGTTGTGGGTTTTAATATTGTCAGAATTTGAGTCTTAGAACAGTAGAGTAATGGGAAACACTTCTTTGTCACTGTCACTGATTGCAATGGTCTTACTGAGAGTCTATAAAACAACTGTATAATCCAGAATTAAGTAAACACTGGTGTTGAAAAATAAGCAATTAATTAATCAGAGAAGATTGAAAAAAATGTTACTGTATAGATTTTATACCCTCAACTAGAAAACCAGGAATTTAAAAAAGCAGATAGCCAAATAATTTTATGGCCTTTTATTTAAGCAGTGATTGTACACCACATTTGGTGGGGTATATGATAATACGAAATTATATTGTTTTCTGAGGCTTTGCTCCTGCTACTTCTCTTTTATTTCTACAGTCTTTCTTAAAGAAACTTGCTAGGCTCCTTTATGCTACTTATTTGCAGACTTTCACACTCTAATGTTCATTTTTAGGGTGTGCTGAAGGATAACATTGCAGTCATTATCTTCACAGGGTATGTTGTCTTGTGTTACTTGTGCATATTGGCTTGTTTCAGAGTTACTCATTTGGGACTGCTGGGTTTCATTTCCATGTTGCTTAATTGGCTTTTCTGAATGACTAGTAAATGTGCAAAGTGATGGATAAATTGTCAGATGAATTTTCAACATTTTCCCTTCAAAAGATTAAGGGTAAGGATGGATTTGTAACTTGTCACAGACAGACTTCCCTCTGTTGTTATCATAGACCAATGATGCTTTAAATTGTTTTAATTTTGAGGCAGAAGTCATGAATCATTACAAGAATCTGAGAAAGTGCATGAACTTTTTAAAGAGGTGAAATTAAACAGAGAGGCTAAGCTGAGGGAACTGCTAGCCCCAAAAAATGTCCCTTTAAATGGCATAATGAGATTCCAGGAGGCATTTGTGTCCTTTGTGAGTTTCCTTCAAAAAGTAGCAGGTTCCAGCCTATTTGTAAACACATTAGCTGCATTTCCTTCTGTCTTCAAAGGGATAAAAGCCATTGTAAGAGAGCGTTTGAGACTTCAGGAACCATCTTTGCCCTTTTTTTCACACTCCACAGGCAGCACAGTGGTAGAATACGCAGTGGGATACCGACTTTAAAGTCCTCATTTTGCCCTTAAAAGCTGTGCTGCTGACAGTGCATTTTTAAAAAGGTCTTTAGCTTGAAGTGTCAAAAGGGCTATATGCTAAATACAACAGACTTTGATGCTTTTTGTTTTCTTCCCCTCTGAAATTTTAAATGGGGTTTTAAAATCCTGTGAATTGAGTAACCTATCCAGCAGTAGCTGTTGTCAATATGTTAGGTGGATTTAAATGAGCCTTGCTTCCAGCTCTTTTTAAGAGTTGATCTTATAATTTGGCTCTAGTTTGACGTATGTGTCCAAAACATGGCTTTAAGAGAACAGAGAAGTTTATTAGAAACGTGATTCTTCCTTCTGCTTCTATTTTCTTCTGCTTCTGGAACTGCTATCAAGAGTGCAGCTGTATGCATTGGTACATAATTATGTACAGTAAACAAGGGTGAAGCAAGCTGTACATGGAAAAAATTATCTCTGGATTTTGGAATGGTTGATTGTTTTATGGTTACTCAACATGGAACTCCTGGAGATTTTTGTTCATTTCTTACTGGATGCCTAGTATCTAAATGAGCCTAATTTTGATGAATTTTGATTCTTAATTTGTTATCAAAATTAGGAAGAATCTGTAATAATAGTCATTATATTTATTCACATCATCTGTTGAAGTTTTGTCCAATGACCTCTGATTAATACCAGTTTTATATTAATATCAAATATCTGTGTATATCAGATGTGTGGTAAACGGTGTTTGAGTTTCCATTTTAAATGGTTCTTTTCTGTTGCTGCTTCTCTTTTTGACTTGTTAATGATACATTGACTAAAAGGTAGAAGTAATAAAAAACATCCTAAGAGAGAGTGCTCTTGTTGAATTCAGCTGTTTTATATTCTCAACAACTGATCTCTGTGCTGTTCATACCAAAGCAGTCCAGGCTGTTATCTCTGAAAAAAGGCTGGTATTTCACGTGTTTGTTCCCTGGGTGTATTTAGCTTATGAATAGACTACAGAGGTCCTGAGAAGTTTTGAGGTGTGAATTGTGAAGGGCAAGTATCATCAATCCCTACAAAAGTCTTGAGGAGGTGAAAGTGCTGCTCTGTAGCTTCATATTCAGAACCATTACTGAGACTTGCATAGGGCATGTATGCCATAACCCTTTTTGCAGTTCATCCAATTTCCCTGGCATAATTGACACAGACTTAATTAAAGAATGTCTCTACTCAGCTGTGAGGCTTTGTTGCTACAGGAAGGGCTGCTGATCATTTCTGTGCTCCTTCACCTGGCCTTTGACCAGCAGCGTGGTGACAGTCGCTGTGAAAGGCATGTTTGAGACATAAAAAGCAAATCTCATATTTAGAAACTCTCTTTCTCTGCTTTGTCTTCTGCTTAAGAAATCATGAGGTGTTTGAGGCAGACTGCTAGTAAAATAGTGGTCTCCTGCAAGTTTCTTGTCTGGATCACACTTCAGATTCCAAGCCCTGTGTTCAACAGCGTTAGAGTCTGGGATGGGCTTATGATCATCCTTAATTGGTGGTGTTGTCTTCTGCAACTGACATTGCTCCAACATTGCTGGCAGACATGAACATCCAACACAAGGAGGATTAGATGTCAGACATTCCTGACTGCTTGTATTTTCACTTTAAACTGGATGGAGGGCAAGGTAAATCCAGCAAGATAAAAGTGAGGAAGCCTGGGGAATGTGTGAGGGGCACTAGAACACACTGGGGACCAAAAGTAGTCTACCAGGTTCAGTAGGTACCTCTTGAGTTACTGGTTCTTACCTTTGTACCAAGGTCTCCAAGGTGAAAGCCTAATAATTAATTCCATTCACTGCCTATCCTTTTGAAAGCTCCAGAGGTAAAGCTATTGAGGAATGATGATGACAATCTGTTGTAATATTTAAACCACTGTTGAATTGGAATTAGATTCTAGGGTTGACAATTTGTAACCAATGTGGATTTGTACCTGCATCACTTTCTCTCTCAGCTGTCTACCTGAAGCACTGTAAAGAGTTCTTTCAGTAAGCAGCTCTATTCACAGAGGGATTTACCTGTAACTTCTGGTGTTCCTCATTCTAAATCTATGATTCTGCCTCTCCCCTGTGTCTTTTTACTTTAAATAGGAGGACTTCATTAATTATGGATACACTGTTTGGGTTTTGTTGGTTTTTTGTTAGCAGGAATGAAAAGCCAAAAAGCCCAGATGCAGCAGTGGGTGGCTTTGGCACTCAGAATTTTTTTGAAATGGATGTTGTGGAAAGAGAAGTGAAGGCTTAGCACTGGCATAACTGTAGGCACAGGTGAATACTTCGAGTTACACATCTCTTTCAGAAGAGTGCATATTGAGCTCACTGACTACACCTGACTCCTCCTGACACTGTATTTTCCTTTCCTGTTTTCGGTTTCCAGCAGTCTCCTGGTGCTGGCTGTTGGTCATCTCAAGGGATGGGAACTGCTTTTGTACCTTTGCAAGCTCTATTAGGCCCATGTGCAGTATTCTCACCTGCTTCAGGTGAGCTTAGGATGTGAATTTAGATTGCACATATGGCAAGATATTGGACTTAGTATTGACTTCAGTTAGACTTGTTTAGCCTAGGGAATCTGGGAGAAGTATTCCTTAATTAAAATGAAGCAAGTGTGGTCCTCAAGCAGGGAGTCCAACCTTGTTCTGCTCTCTTAAACCTGCACATAGTATTTGATGCTGTCTTCAAACAGAGGTGGCTGAGGAAGATTAAAGTAGCTTCTGGTCTCAGATTTATGGGTGGGAAAAACTCAAACTATTTCTGGTATTAGCAGGTTTATTTAAAGTTTGTATTTATTATTTTTTTTTCCCTTGGAAATCTTTTCTTGTTTTCTCATATGTTACTTACTATAAAAGGAAACAGTGGGTGTTTGCCTCTACTACCAGGCTGTTCATCCTCATTGGCACACACTTGAAAATCTCTATAGATAGTACAACTTTAAGGTATAACTTCTAAAGTGCCAGACATGTAATTTTGTAGGCTCAGGTTTCAGTACTGGGGAAAAGATTTCCTTCAGCATGGCATGGGGGATTGCAGACTTTGCTGTTTTAGTTAAAAAGGTTAAATGAAATATCAGTTGTTACTGTGAGACTTTAGTCCCCAGGTAATTTTGAGTGTTGTGGCACTGCAAACAGCACAGGGACTGAGCTTTCTGAGTAGCAATCCTTTCAGTTCATAAATTAGATCATTCTAATGGTCCACAAAGTGCATGGAGAATACTGTTTTCAAAGATGTGAATAACTGTTTCTAAGGAGCTGTGGTACTTGTTCATCTATGAAAAAATCTGAAGGATTTTTATTTTCCTTTTCAGTTCTGAGGTAAAAAAGAAGGCGCACATTGAAATGAAACTATTCAACATTTATGATTGTGTTAGGCTGGACTTTTCAACCTTATTTATTTTTAAAATGAACTTCTTATTCACTCATGTAGTGAGAAATAACATCAGATTCAGAAATCTCAACAGAAAATAAAATGGAAAAGGGAAGAAAAGTTAAGCTCTTATTTTGTTATAGGTATAGTTCACCTGTTTCCCAGGATAGGGAGACTCACAGATATCTGCGACATTAAAGGGAGAGGGAGAAATTCTTTTCTGTTGCTATTTTTATGAAATTCGGTGTCTAAAATGTACAACAAACTGGATTGTCTTATTTACCTGAAACCAAGTAATTAAAATTTTGTACAAAAATGTTGTCAAAAATGTAATAAAATAAGAATTTTGGTAGCATGACCACTTTTAAGAGTGAGAGAGGGGAAAACAATACATTGGCAGTGAGGTTCAATGCCAAATCCTGCTTGTTTTAATCTTGCAGAATTCCTTTTGACTGACACTGGAGGATTCTTCTGAGTAGGGTTTTGCTTGGAGCTCTGTGAATAATGGAGCTTATGCTTCTCATATAAAATTTTTTAGGAGGGTTTTTCTCAGTGGGTGAAAGAAAAAAATTAATGTACTGGTTTTATTCTTTGAGACCCAGGCATATTGAGAAACAGTTAGAGATTTTAAGGTCCAGTTTTAAAGCATTGCTCTAAAAATTGAACATAGAGACCAAATATAATGTTTTACCTTTTATCTACACACTGCACTTCCAGAGGGCAGACTTTGGCCTATTCTAGAGACTGATTTAGAGAGTACCTTGGGAAACAGCCCTTAAAAACAAAGGAGGGAAACAGTGGGTCCAGGAAGGATGGATGTACTTAAAGAATGAAATCTTGAATGTGCAGGAGCAGGCTGCCCTTATGTGCTGAAAGATGAGCCAAAAGGGAAGATAACTGGCCTGGATGGGCAGGGAATTTTGAAGGAGCTAAGGGAAAAAAAGGGTGTATCACCTTTGAAATGAGGGGCAGGAAACTCAGGAAGTAATAAAGGATATTGCTAGGTCATGTAGGTAGAAAATTAGGGAGGCAAAACCCAATCAGAACTTAATCTGGGCCCTCCTGCAAAGAATAATAAAAAAAAAAAAAGTGTTTTTATAAGTACATTAATGACAAAAGGATGGGCAATGAAAACTTCCATTCTTTATTGGATGTCGCAGGGGGAATATAATCACCAAACATGATTAAAAAGCTGAGGTACTTAACACCTTCTTTGCCTCAGTTTTTAACAGAATGGTTGTTCTCAGGACAACTGTCCTCCTGGGGTGGTAGATGGGGTCAGGGAGCAGAATAGCCCACTGTTATCCAGGAGGAAGCAGTCAGAGACCTGCTGAGTCACTTAGATGCTCCCAAATCTATGGGACCAGGTGAGATCCATCCTAGGGTGATGAGAGAGCTGCAGATGAGCTTCCAAAGCTGCTCTCCATCATTTACCATCAGTCCTGGCTCACTGGGGATGCCCCAGATGACTGGAAGCTGGCCAGTGGGACACC
Source organism: Lanius collurio (assembly GCA_020086605.1). Taxonomy (NCBI): domain Eukaryota; kingdom Metazoa; phylum Chordata; class Aves; order Passeriformes; family Laniidae; genus Lanius; species Lanius collurio. The sequence continues at coordinate 1,515,440 of JACBWW010000034.1, read as the reverse complement.
CATCCAGAAGAAGGGCCGGAAGGAGGATCCAGGAAACCACAATCCTGTCAGCCTGACCTTGGTGCCTGGCAGGATTGTGGAACAGATCATCTTGAGTGCTATCACATGGCCCTTACAGGATGGTCAGGGGATCAGAGCCAGTCAGCATGGGTTTAGGAGGGGCAGGTCGTGCCTGACCAACCTGATCTCCCTTTGTGACCAGCTGACCTGCCTGGTGGATGCAGGGAAGGCTGTGGATGTTTTCTACCTAGACCTCAGCAAGGCCTTTGATACCGTCTCCCACAGCACACTCCTGGAAAAGCTGGATGCCCACGCCTTGGACCAGGTGCTCTTTTCACTGGGGTAAGAACTGGCTGGATGGCCAGGCCCAGAGAGTGGGGGTGAACAGTGCTGCATCCAGGGGGCAGCCAGTCACCAGTGGTGTCATTATAGATTTTCTGTATAGAGTATATTCATTCAGGTCCTTGCTCTTCAGAGTATGATTTTTTTTTTTATTCAGTGGAGGTAGGAGTCTTTCAGAAGTATTTGCTTCCCCTGTAACATGCTCTTGGTTCATCCCAGTTACAGTCAACAGGAAGAAGACAAGATAGTACCAGAGTCTTCAAGGGTTCATCTTTATTAATTTCCATTATATGAGATACTGTAAAATATTATCTGAGGTTATAAAAAAAAAATAGAAAAAATATTACTTTTCATTGTGATTAAACTACTAAACTTGGAATTTGAAGTTTAATAATTCCAGATTTTATGTGTTTATTTGTAGTGTTCTGAGTCTTTCTGGAGATTTATCTTGTTCATATTAAAATGTCTGGCTACACTGGTAATAGCTGAAAGGGAGTGAGATTCAGTGGTAGCCTCTGGAGTGGCAAAAGTGTATCATGGGGAAAAATCACATCTTGTCTATTTTTCTGTCTAGTGTTGTTCTACTTATCAAAATTCTGGAAAGGCTTTGAAAGTTTCAGTGCATGAGTTGGATACAAGTCCTGTGTGATTAATCATTGTGTCCAAAAAAAAAGAAAACAATTGGTCCAAATATGACTCTCATGCTGAACATCAATAATGAAAACACAGAAGGCTTTTTCCAAAATTATATTCAGTCAGAATTATATCTGGAATGCCTATAACAAAAGCTCTCTCCCTGTAATCTTGCATGGTTAAGTTTTAAACAAGTACAACTGATGAGGACATTTTCTTCTCTCCCAATAATCTTGTAAGTATAATAATGGTAAAAAAGTTTCTTATTCAGAAGCATTTCAGCTGATAATATAAACCAGTTTATAAAGCTATTCTTACTCCAAACAACCCTTGTGAACCTTCTAAATGTCTTAATCTAACACAGTGCATCATCATGGCTCATTACATGCCATGAATGGCACAGTGCAGTGATTGGATATACTTTTTGATTCATACTAATTTTGAGAGACTAGCACTCTTGTACTACTTCCCCCTGGTAAAAGCTATATTTCCATTAGATTTTATTAGCTACTGCATCAGTCATTTGCTCTGACATATATTTTACATTCTTTTTTTGTCACATCATTTACCTCAGTGGACTTGCTTGAAATCCTGTGTCAGCAGAAAGTTCCAGGTGCATTTGGTAAAATGTCCTTACAGAATAGGTGCCTACGTACTCTGAGAGCAAACAAAGTTTCACTCATACCTTTAATTTATGAAGCTCATGACCTTAAAAAGGTAACATATGCCCAGTCTTTCAGGCACTGTTAAAACCCTCAGTTTTGACCTGTTAGATGTAGCAAATTTGTCCTGCAAAATGCACTTGTTAGGATGTTGTCTCTATTGCCTTAAATGTTCTGCTAGAGGTTAAATTTTTCTCTCCCTCTGTCTATGGTGCACCTTTCTCTGTTCATCTTGATGCCTCCTTCAAAAGAAAATAAAAAACTTCTCCGATAACTACTTTGTTTCTAATAGAGTACATTGATTGATACTACTTGGAACTCTTTATTGGGCATTTTCTCTCTTTCTCCATGAATGTTGAAGTTACTGTTTTTCATCTTAAAAGAGAAATTTATGGAAGATATAGTTCTTAGCTACAGAAAACATGCCACCATGTATTGTCTTGTTTTGGGAGTTTGTGGCTATTTTGAGGATGGCAGTGCCAGGAGGAGCTTTGATTTCTGATAGGTGTACATGTGCTGGTCTTTCTCTTGTGCATGCTGGAGAGTGCTCTCCTTGTGCCTGCTTTGGTGACAATTAAATCTGTGTGTGTGGATAAAACAGAATCATACCTCCTGTGCACTAGTCTCAGATCCAAATTACTTACATAGGTTTTTCTCCTTTTGGGAGAGACAAATTATAAGGAAAAAGAAACTGAAAATTATCATGTTCTTTATATTACAGTGGAAGAAGGTTTTGGGATAGCATGAACAGCATTCCCATATCACAGTGCATTTCTTTTAATGTTCTTCTCTACTTATGTACTTGGAAGAAGAATGTTTAATTCTTACTGCATCTTAAGACAAATTATATTTTCTCAGTAAGAAGTGAGCTAGTCATGAAGTGAATATCCCAGATCATCAGGTATTGAGGAATCTCTCTCAGTGATCTTTTGGTGACTTCTGCTCTAGCTCCTTTGGCTTCCAAGTTTTTTCCTGTGCTCAGATTTTCAGCTCAGGTGAAAAGTGTTCTGGAAAAAAAAATCAACTAAAATAACCTCCCCCTCAAACAATAATGTTTGTCTAGTTGACAAGAAAACCTGTTGTATGCCTCTTTTCAAAATGTTTTATGTGAAAGTAGACCAATTCTATCATACTGACTTCTAAACCCTTAATTATGTATAATCTCTTGTACAGCTTTCTACAAATTTTCAAGCAGCTGGATGCCTCAAAATTGTTTGGCTGTATAACCAAAGTGAAAGCTGATAATCCTGGTTTGTTCAGCTCTCTGGTTTGGTTTGGTTTGGTTTTAGTTTTGCTTGGTCATAGCTGCAAATTTGCAGCAGCAAAGCCCATGGATATGGGAAGGGATGTGCTTTCCTGTATAAAAGCAGTCATGTTGGTCAAAAGGGGGAGGATTTCAAGACTGTGCCAATGTATCAGGAATCAGTGTATTGATTTAGGAGTCAGTTTAATTTATAATTACCATCATTACAATATTTGGATTTTATCATATACAGATCAGAAATTTTGCTGGTATTCACTTATTTTAAGTAACAGAACATACATTCATTATTCTCAGAATTTTTGTCTTGGTTGCTTGAGATTCAAGTGCAGTATTTTTCCTTGACTCTTAAAACTGTAGGCTCTGCTCTACATTCTCCTCTTTCCAAAGCACTTTTTAATGTGCTAATAAAAGAGTTAAAAAATAGTTTTATGTGTGACTTTACAGTATAAATTATGTATGTCAGTTTCAAATATTTCCCTTTAAGTAATGCATCATTAGCAGATTATCCTTCAAACTGATGTCCCAGAAGAGGTAAATTTTTAGGCAAAGTTTTGAATATTTTCAATATTTCTCCATGAAATGTCAAGAGAAACTGACATATTAGAGGCAATAAAGGTGCCAGCAGGGTGGTTACCTTGTATTTGTCTCTAAGCAGTCATCAGTTTGATATTTACAGAAAAAAAATGACAGTTTGATTTTTATTTTGTTGTTGTTGCATCCCAATTCCTTGAATGCTGAAAAATATCAAAATCTTTGATGCATCTAATACCATGATTTAACCTTTGTTTAAAAACAAAAGAATCATATATAATTCTTATGAATTCAATGGTACCATGATCTTGTTTCTATTTTTTTTTCTGACAATTTGTAAAGATATTATTGCTCTTCTTTGTTTCAGCTGAGCCTTAAAATGTCCATATTTTGACCTTTTCAGAAGCAGAACTGACTGGCTTGTGCTGTCTTTCTTTTTCTGTGTATTATCCACAGGCAGTATATTTTTGGAAAAAAAATGCAGTGCTGCTGACAGTTTTTGGCTTTACATAATCACAAGAAACCTTTCCACTTCTCACAACTGGACAAAAAGGTAGACCACTTATTTATAAAAATGTTTCAACTTGACTGTGCTCACACATTCATCACAAAGAATATGAATTCTATTATTTCTCTATTCAGCAAGGGAATTTGAATTTGTATGGATATTTTGTTAATTATTCAGGTTTTTCTGTCTCAAACTCTCTAGCATTTGGGCCATCCAGTCAAATGGAGCTTTCTGGAATAATAATACTACATGAGTAGCATCTGGAGGGTAGTGAGTAGTCAGAAATGGATGTGTGACAAAAAGCAGAATAGCAAAAACAAGTTGGCATAAATTTGCATGGTATGATTATATAAAATTGCAAATAAAAATAATTTATTTTTACTTATTAAATATATTTTTCATTAAGTCTTCAATACAACTTTGAAAATAACTAAAAAATAGACTGTATTTTCCAGCTGAAATTTGTTTTCTCCCATTCAGTAATCATTATTATTTTACAAGTGGAGCCACTGGAAGCACGTTCTGAATAACACTGATACACGTATCACTTTTAAGATCTGTATTGGTTTTTTAAGATTATGTGACAGAGTCCAGGAAGGAATTCTGTTTCCAGCTTAAACCTGAACATTTTACTAAGTCCTTGGGTTTGGATTGGTTTGTTTTGGAGAATAGGAATTGTGTCTTCGATTTGCTGAGATCTGTGGAGCTGAGCTGTGTTTTCCCAGCTGCTGATGAGGTGCAAGGACGTGGATCTATTCACCAGGAAAAATAGGCCAGATTGCCCAGGAGAAAACAACAAAGTTATCTTTTATTCTTTGGAAGTCATCTGGATTCTGCAGAGGGGTTAGTGCAGCCATACCTGGAGACCTGGGGGTTCAGCTGCTCAGCAGAAAAGAGGCCCAGGCTGGTGGTGCCATAAATCACGTCCTTGGCGATGTCACGGTGCCTGTGCTGCTGGGACTGACAAAGCATTTGGCACAATGAGGCTGCTAATCAAAAGTGTAGCTTCCCAGGTGCAAACTGAAGTGTGGGACAAAGTGAACAAGGTAAAAAAAAAAAAATATTCGAAAATGAACAGTTCAGTGGAAAGAAAAATATTAAGAAGGGCTTAAACGTCAGCCTGAATATTATTGCAGTAGCAATCGTGGCATGATCTGGCGTGCAAGACCTTCATGTGTGACCTGAAATAAATCTTGAGGCTGTAAACTGGCAAGGGAGGGGAAAGTGGAAACAATTCCATAGCACAGAAGTCAAAATAGACTCCAGATTAAACAGGTTTGCAACACTAGAATGCATCGAATGATTAAAATAATTAAAGGAGAGCTATTGAGTTATAAAAATGGAGATGAATGCTCTCAGTGAGAGCAGTGTAGCATTCATTCTCCTCGTGAAAGATGCACAGCAGCCTTTGTCTTTGGAGATAAGAGCACAGTGCCAAATCCCCAGTGAGAGCTGCCTAGCAACTAACCCGCCGAGTGAGGGCAATGCAGAATTTAATCTCTTTAGTAAGCAAGTGTAGCTATTAATTTAATTAGTAAAGGCAGCATACCATGAATCAGTATGATAAACGAGAAAAATTTTTAGTGAAGATTTTTTGGAATTCTTAACTTGAGTGGTCACATCAGGGATTGCCTCCCTTTTACAGGGGGACTGTTGAAACCTTACTAAAAGTGAAGTTCAGAGCGCTGTGCCCTGGAGTGGGATCCACTAACAGCTAGCAAGAATTTACTTTTATTTTTGACTAGGAGAGAGGCTTAAAAGACAAGAAGTCCCAACAGCCCCTCCATGCATTTCTCACCACTTTCATCTCTTCTGACTTGTGTTCTGGCTGTTAAACAGATGAGGATGGCTCCTGAGAACAGTGGTAGATGTGATCACTCTGGATTTGAGAGCATCTGTAAGAAGTTCTATGTGATTTGTGAGGAAGTACATGTACTAGTCAAAACAAACTTGCACTTCAGAGAAAAGTAGAAAATGTTTTTAGGAAATCCACTTATTTGAGATTTTGTGATCAAAATGAAGAATTTTTCTGTGAAATCCAAGGTGGAACATACTAACATATGACAAATACATACTAAATATTTAAACTTCTATAGATAATATTTGCTATTTGTAGTTTTCATCACTAAAAACTATACTATTGGCAGTTAGATAATGCAACAGTAGCTAATTTATATCATTCAAGCTGTGTCTTAGAGATGTGAAGATTTTTTCAAAATAGCCTGAAGATACCTTTCCCTCAAAAAAAACCCAAACAAAGACCTGCTGTTTGGTGCCAGCATATGTATGCTCAAAGCAAAAGTATTTGATCTCCATAAACAGTTTTGTAAGTTCCCCACCAAGCCTGGAGAAGATGGGAAGGGGACATATCCAGTGGTTACTGTGAATTCTCCTGAGCTGTCACTTGGGCTGGGTGACAGAAATTTTACATCACAGCTGATGCAAGTTGTGCTGCATACAGGTATATAATTCATTTATTATGTCGAAATATCCTTTAATATAATGCTTAACAAAAAAGGTTTTCCCTTAATTCCATTTTAGGACAGAAACAAATGAATATCCAGTCATAAAAGCTCTAATGTAAGATGCTTTGTAATGGAAAATTTTAATACTTTCCCAGTCCCATTATGTAACTAAAATCTGTCTTTTACTTTTTTCTAACCAGAACAGTAAAGATTATTCACCAGATGATTTCAGAGTAAACTTGAAACTATAAATTATTCTTGTAAAGGTACTTGTGATTTGGATCTGATACAATCAGTGATGAATGTTATTAGTGCTAGGGGACTAAAGGAAAAAGGATTAAGCAGTTAGTGCTACCTATGAACACCATATGTATATACTTATGTGTGAATAGGTATGAATACCTTTTATTTTTGGCTTAGGTAATTTTCTAGCCTTAATAAAACAGTGCAGATTTTTTTTGTTGTTGCTTATGGCATAGTTTATATCAGCAGGTAGTGAAAATAGGTGCAACAGCACTAGTTATTTGTGTAATTGGCTCTGTGGCAGCAATATGTCAGGGCCATGAAAATAGTAGTGGTTTCCTCTGACACCTAAGTGAAATGTGCATAAAGGGAATTTTAGTTTTATCTCACTGCCTGTTAGTGACCTTGTTTTTTTCTTTTGCTCTCCCATACACATATACTGAATCAGATAAGCATTGAGGCTTCCAAATACTCAACAAATATTGCTAAAAATTCCTGAAATACAATGGTTAGAGCAGGTATTTTTAGTTCTCTATCCCCTTTTTTTCCCTCTGCACTTAGTATGAAGTATTACAATGAATATGCTGTGAATTCCTACCAGTGAGTGAGCAGGCACAAGCTCTATAGAACAGGTAAATTTCAATGGCATTTTGAATGAAGAGAGGATTGCATTTCACTGCTACATCTATACCTTAGCCAGTGAACTTTCAGTAAAAGTGGATAGCAAGAAAGCCTGTGGTGGTCTCATTAGCATTTAATGCTATGTGTTTTTACCTGTTTAGGAAAAAATGCCCGTGTTTCATTTTGTTTGTTTGTTTTTTTCCCTTTGCTAAGATTTTATAGCTGCCAATATTCTGTCATGCAGAATAAACTGGTGTGGACATTGGGGCATCAAAGCAAAGTTTTGGCTTCATTTTGCACAGCTTAAGTGTGATGATAATAACTACAAATGTGGTCCTTCTATCATAATTTATATACTGAAAATATCCTTAATATTGTTGTAAAGCATGAAGTAGGTTTCTCCACTAACACTGACCTGATTTAGTGTTCAAGGGTGCTGAAATACATATTCCAGTCTTGTGCTAGAATGCTAGCCCAACTTCCTTTTGTTCAAACCTTATTCATGTTTTATATGAGGATTTAAAAACACTGAAAACTCTCAAAGACTTGTGACACCAAAAGGCAATTAGAAACCTTCCCATCTTATCTTTTATCTTTCCTTTTGACCTTTTTTTAATATCTCACGATCAAATGCTGCTCCATGATGTTTTCATTTTAGTAAGCTGGCTCTAGAAAAGCTGGTTCATTGTGATTATCACCGTTGGTTTTTCACCTCAGGAGTTGATGCACTGCTCCTGTTGGGCTCCACTTTTAGAGCACAGCTACATCGTTGCCTGTTATTTTGCACTGCAGCTTGAATTTACCTTTTCACCACCTTTGTAAACATGACACTGCCTTTAAGTTTATGGAGAGACTGAGGATGGGAGCTCCCAGTTCAGACCTAAACCAATTTTGCTGATGCCTGATAGCGCTGCTGCAGTTTAGATGTTTTTCACCATTTCAACTGAAATTCCCTGTTCCTGGCTGTGTAAGCATTTGCTCTAGGGTGAAGCATGTCATAAAAGACACATGAAAGGAGCAGTTTTTATTTTAAGTTTAGAAACACAAACCCTTGACATTTTTTCAATTAAAGAGAGGTAAAGAAAGAAGTTTTCAACTTTCAGCCACTTTTATACAAATCTGGAACTTGTAACTCTTTTATAGTGGTGAACAGCTCAGGGGGTGGAGGAAATGGAAAAAGAGTGACAGCAAGGTAGATGTAGAGCAATTATTTCATGATCTTCCTTTAGTAAGAATTTTGGGAAATGGTAAAAATCTGTATTACTGGATAACAGTTCTCACTGTGCAGTAACTCACTGCACCACCCACATGAGCAGCTTTTTCACGTGAGTACCTCTATTGAAAGAATTACCCAGAGGAGCAAAACATGCTCACCCAGATGTGTTTGCAAAGAGATATTACCCCATTCTTGGTTTATATTGAATAAACTGAAAGTTATTTGTATTTCATTAAAAACTAAACAAAATAGAAGAGGAAAAAAATGTAGAAGTGTAAGCCTATATAACATTACCTTTAAATATGAAACTCAAATGAATGCTTGTCCATCAAGGTCTGGAACTATTCTTAACATCATAAAAATACATTTTACTAAAATTGAACAAAAATTACTGGATGTGATCTCAAACTAAGCCTAGCATTTAAATTATGAGTGCTAAAATCAATCTACAGGCTTTCTTGGTAATGACTGAAAGAAAAGGCAGATGCTCCTATCAAATTCTGACCCCAAGATTTGCTTTGTAGTTTCAGACCAACTGGGTGAAGTGAGTATTTCAAAATGATAATAAAGGTGCAGTAGAGCTTTTATATATTGGTTTAATTTATGCCATCAACTCCCCAGTAAAAAGGATTAACTTCCTGTGTTAAAGAATGATCATCAAATTATTTCTTGTATCCTTGAAGTAGTTATTTTATTATCCCAAGGAACGACTTCAATTTTTAAGATATGCTGAGGTGGAAAAGTCAAACTTAATAAAAGTGAGAAATTAAATGTGAAATTGGCCTAACTACATTGTCTCAAGCATCAGATGTAAGTGAGGATATTTAAAGCTGATCAAGGTGCTATAAAACCTTTGAGGTCACTTCAGTTTGGAATATCTTACCCAATAAATTGCAAGAATTTGTTGGTTAGCTTTCCTTCTGAAGTTAAGTATACATCTGTGTGTTTATCTGGTTATGTTAATTAAATAAGGCTGATAGAAAGGAACAAGGTGATTATTGGAAACATAAAATCAAATCCTTTTTCTTGTACTCTTCACTGACATTCAGTTAACAGTAAACTGGACATTTAGCACTTGTCCTGCAGGGCTGCTTTTCTCATGCCTGGCAGAGATTCCTCAAGGGTGAGGAATCTTGTGTTTTCTGTCTTCAGCTTGGATCATTCACTCTTTGAAATGGAGTATAAACCTGTTAGGAGACAATTCACTATCACAGTCCCTGGGCTGCAGAAAGCTTTATTCATTTATTTAAAATAATTTGTCTTAAGCTTTCTGTTTTCACAAACCATTTTTATTTGATCTCTGGAGAAACGTTTCAGAACCTGAGCAGCCCATTGATCACCATTCAGGTTTTTCTCATGGAGTGAAATTTAGTCTTGCCCTTACCTTTGTCTCTTGTGTGGGTAAATTGGGAGCAGAAAGGTGGGGAAGGGTAAGCAGGTCCTGTGATTCTGTGCAGCACTGAGAGCTCCAGCTGGAGCAGGTGGTTCTGTGTGTGAAAGATGGAAGCTGAGTTTTGAACAACAAACACCTTCTGGTCAAAGTATTGCCTCTTACTTCCAGCTAATTATTTATATAAGGTCTCTTGAAACTTCAGAAAAGTGTTGTCATTGATCAATGTTTAACTAAATAGGAATTAGGTCTTTTGCTTTTATCTGGACTAAAAATGTCTTTTTATCTACGGTGAGGGATGTTGCCAGCTCTAAGAGATTGATTTAATGCTCATATTGAAGAAAGTGATTTGGGACCTGATCAATTCAACACGTGAGCTGAGGCTTCAGGGAGTAATGTGAAACATTTTGGCAGGTTGTAAATATTAAAATTGATATGAGCTCAGAGACAGCATTTTTATGTTAACTGGAGAAAAAAAGAGTCAATGTAGAAACAGATTAGAAATTGAGTTACAAGGAGAAAATGTTGTCAAGTTTACTTTTCTATGGCTTATCAGATGCATCTATCACTGCTATGGAAAAAGGAACTGGAATTTTCAAGAGCAAAGAGCTATGCAACAAAATGGCACAATAGTTGCTGTAAATACAGAGAGGGAGGGAAGGGAGTGTCTGAAGAAAGATGAAGTCTTATGGAATAAAATAGCTCAGTAAATTTTCTGGTTAAGCTAGCCAACATTTGGAATAAAACATTTAGAATAAAATGATTCACAAAACTCCAAGTCAATAGCAATGACATGGTATTCAAAAGAGACCAAGATTTCTAATATTTTTCTGCAGCATGAAGGATCAAGGAAGAACTGATTTTGATAAATTCCTCAAAAACCCCTTAATTCTCTGAGCAGGGGGAGATACTTCATCAGCATTTTGCTCATTAAACAAGATAAAACTTCTAAAGGTATTTGATGGGTGGTGCATTGCCAGATTGGAGTTTCCATTGTTTAGGGCAGGATCTATCCTGAGTCCAGTTCCCTTCAGTATTTTATAAATGAGTCCAGTGTCAGCATTGAAAGCACTTTTCTCCTGTTTATTCATGATGCCAAGCCTGGTAGTGCCCCAGTCATTTCTGAGGTTAGAACAAGAAAATTTGACTCAACAAGTTTTTGCTTGTTTGGTTGTTTGTTTCTCTTGTGGTTTTCCCCTTTATGAGTTACATCCTGCTGACAAATGCTATGCTTAGAGGGTAATAACCCAGCAATAATTCCTCAGAATATAGAGTTTAGAGCAAATTACAGACTGAGCCTACATTACCAGCATTATTGGAGGAACCAAAAAAACATCATCTTTACATATATGAACAAAACTGGGATTAAGCTGCTGTCTTCCCTCAGTGCTGAGGAGTTCATCCCATTAAACACTTTGTCCATTTTGGGCATGCAGGCACAATTCTAAAAGCAAATCTAAACTTTCTGCAGGTAAACATACTTATGCACTGGTATAGATCGTCCACTGAGAGAAAGGAGTGACTGCTTTTTGAGGTTCTTAAGCAGCTGTTAGTCAAATATCTGTCACAAACAGGCAAGAAAATTTCTCTGGGAATTTTATGAAATTAGGTTTCTTCCACAAAGTCCAAGGAGTTTCTTTTTTTTTCCCCTGAAGAACTCTATCCTAAACATTTCTGGCTGCTTCTGACAATTATTGTGCTTTTATCCTTGTGCTACTTGTAATTATTCTGATGTTTTCTATTATTTTGTTAGTGTTGGTATAAAAACTCTGAGCTATTTGTTATTCTGTTTACAGCTTTTGGGTAAGATTTACCACTCTGCTCTTACTTGACTTTCACTTTAGGCCTCATGCTGTAGATTATTCTATTAATAATCTATTATTGTTCTATTACAGGAAAAAAAAGTATTTTGAATGTATTTTGATATATTTTAAGTTTTTCTATCAAATATTTTTCTCATCCATATCTTCATTCTGCAGTAAAATCTTCATCCTGTAGCAGATCAATTTCTGGTTAACAAAAATCCAGATTGCTTTCCATAAGATGAGGTTTTGTTTGTTTGTTTGCTGGAGTTTTCATAAGAGAATACCAGTCATGTATTGACTGACCTAGCTGGAAAGATTTCTGGAGGGGAACTGCTTGCTGTTCTCTAGGTTAGGACAAAAACATCACTCCTAGTATTTCTTATTTAGTGTGAAGACACTTTTTTTCTGGCAGGGGTGGGTAAGAGGGCCGGTTAGAACGGCCACTGCTTTTCCCTGCTGGTCTCTACAGATGGTATTCACCTTCCTAGGTAGGAAAGCAATAATGGAAGGTTGTTTTCCAGCTGCAAGGGCTGGGTGTCAGTGGAGTGAGTGAGCCAGCTGATGAGGCTCAGTGATTCAGAGGAGGAACAGCTCTTGAAAGGATGGGGAATTAGACCTGGCTACAGCTCAACAGTTTGGAGAAGAATGGATTTAGCCAAGAGGAAGTAAAGGATGAGTAGTCCTGATGAATTAATGAGGCAGATGGTTTATTGTTTTGAAATGAAGCTGCTACAAGCTGCCATTTTTTTTAACTTTATGTTTAAAACTGTTTGATGGTTTTTAGGGACTGGACTGTAGTTCTTGTCAGCCTGCTGCTATAGCAGTATTTATATTTATATCAAATGACTGACAACTCCTTAAGATACACATTAAATTATCAATTATTTGAGATAAAATCAGTACAGTCCATCAAAAATTTGAAAGTGATTCATAAAAACTAACCTGCTTTGGCCACCACCTAATTTAATAGTACTACTCTCTATGGTAGTGTCATCAGATGAGCCTTCACTGAAAGACTAAACCTGCAGAGTGTGTGCTCTCAGCTTCAATAGATGGTCCACTTCACAATATTTTAACCTTTGCCTGAGTTCTGAGATGAAGCTAAACTAAATTCAACATCAAAGTAATTGTGCAGATTTGTGTAGCTTTGGTCTTCCAGGTACCAGAAATATTTTTGAGGTGTTTCCCTCTTTACATGGAAGAAAAAGAATCCTTGTAGCTGCCATCTAATTATTCTAACCTCTGCCATGTTCACATTTAACAGTGAAGTTTTATTTCAGACCTCATAAAGAGGTTTTAAGTAAAAAGGATAGTCAGAATAAATTTTTATATAACTTCAGAATCAGGCTGGCCAGAAGGAAGACACACACGATATTAATTTTGGGGAGCAGTAATGAATTTAAGGCTGCTTTTGGGTTTGGATTGCATCATATGTTTGCCATCTCTCTTTGCTGAAGAATTTTTCTTTAGTTTCTCTAAACTAGGGCAATAAACTGTGATTCCAGAAGTAATAATACAGTGAAGAAAGCTGCTTTTATAAAAGCTTAATGACCTGATTTGTTAATGACTTTAGCTAGTTGGATGGACCAAATTATTCTGAAATCTCATTTTGTAAGCTGCTGTGTTTTGTTTCCTCTCCAGATACAAGGAACCTTCTCTGTCATAAGTGCTAATCCTCTCAAAAAGAAATCAATGCCCTGGAAAGGGGCTGTACCTTTCTCCTCAGCAAATATGTGTGACTTACAGAGGCTGTGCATCTATGAAAATGACAAATCTGAAAACTGGATAACATGAGAGATAGAGCATTTAGACTTCCAGGTTGCTTTGAAGGAAGGTAGTATTAAATTAATTATGTGTCTTTGAAATGAGCTTAATGTATTATAGAATCCACTGTAGGAAAAAAAATGTGTGTATACTACTTTGCAAAGAGAAAACAAGATAAAACTTCAAGTGTCTGCCTAGGCTGGTTTGGAGGAGTTTTTATCAATGATACTTTTAGGAATGACATGACTATTTTGGTGAAAATCAGGAAAGTAAGTGTACCTTTGGTGTGCACAGGTTATATATATACACACATATATATATATATACATGTGTGTGTGTGTGTTATATACTTTTTATTCAGACTTTTGCTGTCTATGATAAACAATATGTATGTTGTATACACATAAAAAAAAATCTTAAACCTGTTTTGTTCAGAAAAATATTTCTTTGTTTAATATTTAGATGTAATTAAACCCTGTAAGTGACACACAGAGACAATTTTAGAATTGCAGAATCATTAAGGTTGGAAAAGACCTCCAAGGTCATCGAGTCCAACCTGTGATCAAGCATGGCTAGTGTGAAACCATGGCACCCAGTTAACCCATTACTTGGTTATGGGGTCCAGCTTTGTTGATGCAAAATACTTTAATGTGTCTCCCAGAAGATTTACTTGTTCGTAATATAGAACATCATGGCCCTTCAGGATTCTGTTAAATTACTCAAAGTAAATTATGCTCTATGCTTTATTTATTAAATATGTTTCTTATTTGCTCATGTGCCCTGAAGGAAATAAATTTTTTACAATTAAATTGAATTTGCAATTAAAAAAAAAATTAAAAGGTAATTCTGTTACAGAGTTTTCTTAATTTAAGCAGTAGTTTTAATGACAAAAAGAGAGCCCTCACATATGTGTAAAAAGGGAAAAAAATTAAATTAGCATTTCATGTGCATGAAAGCATTTACTTGGAAAATATCTAGATCAAGGAAACTTAGCTGTGATTACAATCATAGCTTTTGGTCTACTTATATAGGCCCCATTTGTACATAAAATATTGAATTAAATGTGCCTATGTTTCAATCAAGTGTCATTTAAAAATTTCTAACTTGATGTGTCATTCTGAAAAATTAGATTGTAAAAGAAACAGATTATCTTTTTTAAATTAGCATCTTGCCATCAGAGATTATGTCAATTTTTAAGAAGTATAATCAAAACATCTTTTTTAAAAAAGAATCCCCACATGCCATACATAACACCTACAAATATTTCCTAATGAAAACAGAGAAGAAATGAGAAGTGTATGAATGATGTATAAAGACTTTGATGGTTGGTTTCTCCCCAAAATATTGTGAAGAAATGCATGTTAGAGAATTATATGTGGCTAGATTGTGCTGCTCTCTCTCCCCAGTTGTCTGATGTGACTTCTGTCCTTGGGTGACAGAAGGGATTTTGGTCTTCCTTTTGTTCTCAACTCCTCCTGGAACCTCTGCATCACCCTCACATTAGTCATGCTCAGTCTTGCTGCTTTCTTCTGATTTTTCTTTTCACAATTGTATTCTTTTCCATTAGTGGATACTGAGTGCTAAGGTTCAGTTTTAATTGTGAAGATCAGTAATTAGAAAGATGAAGAGGACAAATGAAGTATGTTCTGGGTGGCAAAGAGGCTAAATTTATACACAGCACTGTAAGGGCAGAGGAAAGGATTTTGTCAACTGGAGTTGTAGGTTTGGCACTCAAAGTTTTAACAGAATAATTTTGGACCCATGCAGTGAAGAGTCTGTTTGGACTAATAATGGTGTGAGGATTGTTTTTTTCCTTTTCCTACATAAAGGGAACTTTATATTGGATGGATCTAGCAGCTTAATCTATCCTTAAACCTAAAGATAAACATTCTTGTGCACTCAGCAGGAAGTTCTTCCAGCTTCTACTTTCCAAAATTTTGGTGAACTTGGAAAGACAAATGACAGCTCTCTATTTTATAAGCTTTCTATTTCCTTTGCTTTCCTTCTTCATGGTTCATAGTTGAGTCAGGACCTACTATTCAAATATAAAAACTTATCAAAAAGTTTAGAAAAGTTTGTGTGAAAAATTATTATGTGAAGGTAACAAAAGGACAGGAAATTGTGGGATAAACAAACAGCCTTGGTAGGGGAAGATCAGTTTCTGGAGAAGGAGTTTGAGAAATATTACATACAGGTAATGTCATTTTGGTCTGGAGTGCTGAGATGGCCAAGTAAAAAAGAGAGATACAGTAACAACTGATGGCACATGAAGATGACACAGGAAGACCCATGAAAAGTTGGTCAGCTGAGGGCACACGTGGGAGACACAAAATCAGCAAATGAAAAGTGTGATTGCTTTGGGGAACCCAAAGGGCCAGGTGCTTTAGATGCTAAGAAAATGTTAGAGATGAACTAAATTAGCAAAGGAAAATGTCTTCACTGAGATCCAAGTTTAATTGATGAGAAGAAACTGGCCAGAGACAGTGAGGCTTCTCAGATAAATTGCTGGGGGTCTGAATTCAAAACAAGGGATTTCTCAAGGGTAGAAGGCTGGTGATGGAACTGTGGGAGATTAAGAGATGCTTGAGCAGAGATACGTGACAGGGATTTAAAGGAACTATTTTTCTACCCTCCATATAATTAGCTTATGGAAATTATTGCCATGAAATACCAAGAAAATAAAGAGCTTAGTGGGATTAGATATCTGTACAGGTAATGAGAACACAGTTACATTAGATGGGATAAAATTAGTTAGGCCTAAAGCTTCTCATACCTGGAGGCATAAAGCAAGCAGTAGTGGTAGGGGCTAGAGGGAAAGAGCCCTAGCAGTGATTTTGGTGGACTGAATTCTGAAGTCTAGCCTGAAAAGGTCCCTTGATTAATGTAAATCCTAAATGCTAGGCAGAGCAGATAGATGGTCTGATGATCACATCTAATGTCAAACTTATGGAGATCATCAGAAGTGGTAATGATGATGGTCTGAAGCTGATAATACTGCCCTGTTAATCAATTTTTCACTTTTCTGGTTCATCTAACAACTCTTCAAGTTATCTAAAAGCAATAAATTTAATTTAGAGACTTGATTTCAAGAACAAAACAGAACAAAACCCTCAAGAATAGGAGACTGGAAAACATTATTTTGGACTCTCATAGTTTTATAAAACTGGTTTTGAAGAATGACTACAGAAAATAAACACGATTTTGATGTATTTAGATATATTGTGACTATGCTAATAACACTAAAAATACAAGATCATTTAGTCAATTAACCAGTTCAGACAGTTTTAAGAATCTTAAGTAGTCCAGTTCACCCAATAATTTATTCTCCATCTATTTCTGCCATTAAACTTATTGGTTTTGCTTCTTTCATCTGACAGTACTTCAATGCTCTCTACTAAAATTCTGCTTTGTTCTTTCAGGCTGTGCAAATATAACTCATTTACCTCCTGTAGTTAACACTCTTCCTCTTGACTGCTGCTTTTTGTGGATCCTAGCACGTCCTTGAAAAGGCAATATGCTGCTGGCTTGCTGAGTGGTGCATTCATTGGATGTTGGATTGTGTGCGTGGTTGACAGAAACATTTAGTAAATGCACTGCCTGCAGTAATAATAACCAAATATTTTAATTTTCCCTTTAAAAAAAAGTATTTATTTTTCAAAAGAATAAACATATGCATTTTTCAATAAATACCATTAAATACATTAAGTGCTTTAGCCTTAGAGCTCAGAAACAGAAGCTCTTTTTTCCTCTTTATATTTTTCCTTTTTCATTCCATAAAAATGTCTTCTCTCATTAGTAAGAACCATGAGACTACATTGTTTATTAGAAACTGCTGTCATGAAGACAAATTCCCCAAAGATTCAAGCTCTTACACTGGAATGCAACTTTGGATGTTTTGCCAAAAAAAAAAAAAATAAAAGAAAAAAAAATTAAAGAAGGATGGAAACTAGCACTTGGAATATCCTTACACACAAAATTATTTATCAAAGGCTGGTTATAGTGATGTTCTATCTTTGTAATCAGCCTCTTACAAATGCACAACAATCCTAACAGCATACAGGAGATGTAGTGCCTAGATTTTCTTGAATTTTGTATCAGTGAAGCTGGGGAATGTTTGTGATACAATCTGACAAGTTAGGGAAGTAACAATCTGCTGGCATAATGGAGACAACAAATGTATTCATGCCAGATATGTGTGTATGTATTTTTTTAAGCTATGCATGTCCATTGCAGATCCTTTTTCTTTGGAGTACATACAAAAAACACCTGTTGAGACCTGAACAACAGAAATTTGTGGTCTATACTGCAATATTCATGTGTGGTAGTTCCCAGGGTTTTCCTCTATAAACCTGCCATTTTTCATAGGCTATGTAGTAACTAGAACTACTGCCTTCAGAAAGCATGATTTTTTGATGGTCACATATTTCTGTCAGGAAATCATAATTTCTGACTGCCACTTCAGCAAGAGGTTGTAAAATTTCTCTTCAGAGAAAATTTAATCCAGAACAGCATGCCCTGGGCTGTTTGGGATGCAACATAAAAAATATTCTCCTTATGTATATTCCCCTGTTTCTTAATTTTTGACCTCAGCAAGTTAATTGCCAAGATCATATGCCCTGTTTTTTAATTAGTATCATGATTTCTTTAGCATTCATTGTTAAGTTTCGTTAAAAGTGTTGAAGCTTTACCCTATTACTACTGAAAGCAGTAAGGATATTTGTTTTGATATATTGGTTGAGTCAGGGAGAAAGGAAGTTAATTTTTTGAACCTCTAACTTGCTCAAAAACTCTCTTATTCATTTGTCCCAAGTTTCTTATTCTTGCAATATTAGGACAACTCCTTTTCCCTTTTCCTTTTCCCTTTTCCCTTTTTTTTCCCCTTTTTCCCCTTTCCCTTTTCCCTTTCCGTGTAAAGAGCTCTGTTTTGACTACCAGTTTTCTTGAAGTCACTGAAATGGATTTTCAGTTTGAACATATTGAAGTCTAGTAAAGGACAGATGTCTAAATTGCTGTTCCTACTTGAAGTAGAAACCTTCACTAATCCTATCATGCCAAAATAATTTTGTTCCCACAGAAGAGTTCAGAATCTAGTACACACTCCTTGTCCTTAAGGAGTTCATTGTTTTAACTCAAGTGGAAAAAGAATCAGTTTCATCAAGAGGTTTTCACAAGAGAGTTGCCCATACGGTAGAGAGAAGGGAATGGGATTTCACAAAAGCTCTTATTGGATTTAGAAGGTGAAATCCTGTTGAAATTTGACAGAAGTTAAAATTTTATACCTACTGTTAGTAACTGCTTTTAAAACACAAGAGCTACTTCTAATAAAACTCTTTTCTAAAGAGTTTTTTTATGTGGGCAACATATGGTGTTTCATGCTTCTGGAAGTGGAAATTTACATTTCTAAAACCTAAAAGTAATTACATTACAAACAGTACACAATTACTGTACCTTTGTAAATGCAACAGATTTTGGATTATGCTTGATTTGGGAAACTCTCTTTTTTCCTAATGTTAGGTTAACACGATTCAAACTTTGGATTTGGAATTATTTTATTATATCAACCTTTGAACACAAAACTCATGGAAATTTCAAGAGGTTCCAGAGTAGGATTTTATGAATTTCAGTAGCAATTATAGTAATGAAATTATGACAGGACATTAAGAAGTTGCTTCTTATTTGATAATTTATAGGAGATAATAGTGTCAAATTTATCTTGATTTACAAATACAGATTTATATGTACAAATAAATAAAAATAATAAATAAATAATATTTTGACGTTAATATTAACATATTTTAGCATTAAAACTCACAATTAGCTTGATTTTTTAACGTCTTTAATAATTTGATGCAAAATGTATTTACTTGTATTTACTTGCTAAATATCTTATATATATATGAAGTTTTTAATATTTCCATAAAAAAGTCTCACTGCAGCTAGAATCAAAAGTATATATTTATATATGACTTATATACTCTATATACTTTTAATTTCTCCACTTTAAAACTGTGGTTTTGAAAGAGCATCATAATCTTGACTACCTTTTTGGAATAATTTTAAGCATTAATTTAATCTAAAGATATCTCCTCTTGAACATTTAGTCACCAAGTAAGATGTTTCCATAAACGTAAAATCTCTCAGTGGATTTTCTGTTGGAGTGAAATTTTTTGTTTCTAGGAATTTTTCTGCTTTAGCAACTAGGAGAAGGTGTTTTATAGAACATACAGATGGAACTAAAGTGAAAAAATCTTCAGGTCATCTATTTCTTATCTTTACAAGTTTGTGTACACAAATGCTTCTTTTAACTGTGTTAGTCCCCTCAGTTGTGTGCATCCCATGCATGTGAAGGATTACATGAATTTACATAATAACCAAACTTTGTAGAAAATTTTTTTTTAGATATCCTGATTTTTTGTACTGAAGTGAAAGAGTTTCACTGTAGGCAGAAACATCAGCCTACTCCCTTCAGGATCTGCTTCCAAGAAGAGGTAGCTAAGCATTGGATGGGGAGTAATATTTATGAACATATAAAAAACAGCCATGATAGAGTCCACCTCAGCAGAAGACATCAGGAAGGTGTATTTGTGTTTTAGTAGGCTAGAAATTTTGTATTTTAAATAAAACCTGTCTTTATTTCCCATGTCTCAGAAGTCATTGTGCTGTTGGTTACCTGTTCAGTTATTACTTTCAGAAACTATTTAAGTCTTTCATATAAATGCATTTGTCTTCATAATTATATGAAGTTATTGAGATAGGTTTTGGATTACATGATTACAATATTTCTTTCCTGATGCTGAATTCGGTTTGTAGTATTTAATTTGATTACTCTACTTGAAGTTCTTTTTCACTTGACTATACATCCTACTTCGCTTGAAAGTTCAAATAAACAAAAATTTTCAATAGCAAAGATCAGAAATAACCACACTCCTTTGGTAATACTCTTTTTATTAATATTCCATCAGAGAAATTTCCATTTTCAGTTTATAATAGAGATTCACACACACTCTGCCATGAGGGAAACCATTTACAGGCAACAGCAGCAATCATACTTTGATGAAATTCTGCACCACTTCTTTCCTCTGTGTCACTCACATCACCCACCCCATTAACACCTGCTGAATCTTCTCCCCATCAATCATCAGTCATGAGCAATCAGTCAGATACTTGATAATTAGCAGAGGGAAAACACAAGGCTGAAATTATTTCTTTATGGGGCCTTCACGCATAAGCTCGAATAACAACGGGAAAGGTTTAATGAGTTCCTCACTGCCTGTACAGCTGTGAAACACCCATCAAAGTGGAATCCAGCAGAACACAGAGACTTTTTATAAGATTGTGGGGTCTTTCACCTGAATTGCAGCCCAGGGATTGTGGCACAGAAGGGGAATTGAAGTTGGTTGCAAGCTTGAAGCAGGGCATGTGAAAAAGGTGCTGGAGGCCAACTTTGACGTCTGGTGTTTGATGAACTTCTGTGGTCCTTGTAGTGTCACAATTCTTAAAGGAAAGCTCCATCACTGAAAAGGCCTCTGTTCTTTACTGTCTGGAGTTGTTCTTGGCTGGATGCATGTGCTGAAAATGCAAGACAAATATTCATAAAGATTCCCACTCTGGGAGGGCTCAGAGACTGAGGTGAGGGCTACAAAAAGGATCTCTCCCAACTTGTTGGTTTACTGAACCCACTTTGATAAGAACAGGATCTTAGTTAAAGGAATCATGGTTTGAGCTGACACACCATTTTCACTGATAGAATGGTTTTAAGTTTAGCTCATTTTATACTTCACAAAAACAGAGGAAATGAAACTAAGATGTACTATAGAAGCAAAAAGCTGCTAGAAGCCTGCTGTAAAGATACTTCCTTTCTGCATTCAAAGTAAATATCCTGTTTATTTTGCAGGCTCATTTTTGATACTCTGTAGTATTGCTGAAGGTAACTATATGAAGATTTACTCTGTGTGCATCTGTTGTGCATTAGGCATGGGAAGGATGCAGAATTTCTCAGGGACATTCTCTTGAATGCTGATGTTACTGCTTCTTGTTCTTCTCATTAACTGGGGTTTCTCATGGATTTGTGTTGAAGGCAGTGTATTGCATGCAAAAAAAAACATCTTTGTATGTAAAGAGATCACACTTGGCACCTCACTCCTCACCCTTTCCTATTCAAAATTTTCTGTGGTGACTTTCCTATCATTTTGACTTATTAATGGGACTTTTTTTTATATCAAAGCTGCATTGGATCCTCTGCACTTTTATAATAAGCACAAGTAGAAAGCTGTTTATATATGAAAAATATTAATTTTAAATATCAGAAATATTTAATGAATATATCCCTCATGCAACATTAACCAGTTGAAACTTGTTTTTTATTACTTATTTAATCTTTTAAGTTGCAAAGCAGATGCTGCACACCAGCCTTCCTTGCTCTTGCTTTCCCATTGCTTTTTCTCCTCCTGCCTCTCTCCTCCCCTGTAGCATGCAAGCTGCAGATAAAAAGCCTGAGTAGAAGCCTGGAAAATATACTGATCTAATACCCATGCATATTTCATGAATTTGCCTAATTTTATGCAGTTCTGACTTAATTAGGTAATTATTCCACCCTCTTATGACCAGTGAATATTCTTATCATCACTATGTCAATATTAAAAAAAAAACCAAACCAACAAACAAACAAATCAATGACATTTACAGTGACAATCGGCCATGTGAGAGCTTTTCAATGCTTGTCATGCTGGAAGTGAAAATGAGTTATTGTTCTTTGGATGGGTGTAGTATCCTAGGGGCACTCACTAAGTTCCTCCCTGTCCCTGGATGTTTGGTTTCAGAAGGGAAAGACCTTTCCATTTACTCATTAACTTTCTGGTATTGCTGTTGCTTCCCAGCCTCAAATCAAGGCCATTCTTCTTTTTCAGAGATACTATCCTTCTTTCAATTTATTAATTTAGCTTTGATTTTCAAATATATTCTGAATTCTGAAGCCTGCTGTACCAAATATCTGATGATGATGATGTCCCTTCTGATGCAACTTTTTACAAAAGATATTAAATACATGGGTTTCATTAAAGTCAGAACTGGTTGGAAAAGAAAATTTCTGTTAATCATCCCCATTCTTCAACCTCACAAGTTCTTCCTGGAGGAAAAAGTTGCATTACAAAAAAAAAGAAGGATTAGAAAGCTCAGTTCAGCCTTTAGTAACAAACTGAAGGTTCTGTGATGATCGTGAAATTATGAGAGGAGCCTGAACAAATTATTGTGAGGAGAGAATGCAGCAACTTATGCTTGATTAAATTCCAGCACAACTTAATTTGTAGAAATAGAAGAAATGATAAGAAAATTAGTGCTACAGGTAAGTCATGACACAGCTTACATTTCAGTTTCTTAGACACCATGTAATAGTTCTTAGAGATGTGACATACTATCATGAAACCTTTGGCTTTCAATGCAATAATTAATGTCAACACTTCCTATCAAAATCATGGGGATTTATTCTCTCAGTTTAATTAAGAGATGAAAATATTTCCAGAGGACTTGAAATAAAGAGATATACATTGTGCACAAACCCTTAATTATTTAAAAGGAACAGAACTTTAAAGAACATTTAATTGCAGATTGTGTTGCAGTGCTTTTTCAGGTAACAGTTAATAGCCATGAAGGGCCAAAGGTGCCAGAACTACTTGCATGTTTTCAAAGGGGTAACTTTAATTAGGAACTAGCTTTTAAAGGTCAATATCTTTATTCCAGGGCCTAACTGTGTGGCACACACACGGAGTGCAATGACTTCTTTTTAAATACCAAGGGGAAAAGTGAGGGGGTGATTCACCAAGGTAGTTTGTTAACTTCTGCAGAAGTTTGCAAGGAATCAGGCAGGTGGGATTTGCCTCCTGCTCCTGTGTGTTTTCCCCTCAGTCTCTTCTCTCCTGCACTCCGTACAGCTGCCCTGTTTACATGTAGGAAATAAAACTGGGCACTGTCATGGTTACTTTACTGTTGGAACTGATCCACTGAAGTAAATGCCCAGTTTGGAGGTACAAATCTTTATTTTGTTATTTTGCATGCTTATTTCACATGAGACTGAAAACTTAACAAGGATTGAGCACAGAAGGATTTAGTTAGAAGAATGATGTCTCTTGGATGCTTGGAAGTTGATGTGTGGTTTTTGGAGAAATGTTTCTAGTGATGGGCTAGCTGGGAGGTGAAAGGATTTGTGTTTCTGCTTTTCTACCAAATCCAGTAATACAGCACTTGTGAATGATGCAGCTTAAAGGATCATGCCTTACATTAATGGTTTCAGAAATAAAAACCAAACAACAGGCCAATATTTTATACATTACTTTCCTCAGCCAAGATGGTCACTTTCTCAAAGAGAAAACCCTCATGAAATTGTTCGGTTTCTCCTGGACAGGTTCAAATGTGGGTGCTTTCTGCTTAGTACATCATCAGAGGCTGCAACCTCTTCAAAAATGGCCAGTTCTCTGCTGCTTGCCATCCATCAATGCACAAAGCCTGTAACTTCCACTTTTCACTTTTTCTCCCATTTTCAGTTCCTTCTGCAGATCTGAATGCTGCAGGTTTGACTCCCATTTGGATCTGATTTTATTCACCCTTTAGCTGGGTGAATCAATCAAGTAACATTCTCATCTGAGAATGCTAATGCTCAGTTTTCCACCAGTAGTAGCTTGAGACACTGTGGCAATTCTCTTTAGCTTATGGTAAATATTTCAGCAAGGAAAAAAAATCCCTTGCCTTGCAGCTTAATAAACTGTCACAGCAGATGCAGCTGTGTAAAATGGATTTGAAATCCTCTTTACTTTTCTTTTAAATATTTTCACTTCTGGCTTTATATTGTTCCCTGGTTGTTTAAAGCTGCTTTGGATTTCCAGCACCTCTGTTAAATATTAGGAAATCTCAGTCAAAAACCTAAATAATACTGTGTAAATTGCTTTGGTTTCCTTTTGAAGCGAAGATAGAGCTTGAAGTAGCCAGTGGGACCTCTTAAATCCTGCCTAATTACATTTTCCCTTAAGTGAGGCTGTATATAGCTCTTAAGGAAGTTTGCAGAAAAGAATCATAGGGCATTTTCAAAAAAAAACCCTACTAAAGTGTTAATTATCTGAACATCAACATTTTTATTTGGGATAGTTTTTTACTCTGAACTTCCCACTGCAAAGTACAGTTTGAGCAATGACTACTGTGGTGCTAAATGCCAAGCTGAATGTCATTTTAGTAATGAAGGAATCAGTTTTGTGATACAGATGTTTCAGCATTGCATACAGCAAATTCATTTGCATATTTAAGTTGCACCAACATGCATGAGAAATTGCAATGCTGTGATGTTTTATGTCTTTCTGAGGAACAGTTGGTGAGGAGCAAAAGAAGGTGAATAACACTAAATAGGTAAAGCAGTAATAAAGAAAGAGTAAGTAAAAGTAAGATTAACTATGAGGAGGTTATAGGGCTATTTTAAGTAAAAATATTCTGTGTTTTTGAAAATTTTTAGTGTCACAAGAAGTTGTGGTAGGGAGGAAAGAAATGAGATTTTTGGTGGTTTTCCAAATGAGGCATGAATTTTCTCAAGAGTTCTTTTAAGTCTACTATGAAACCAATGAGACAATAAAGCTTAAACTACTTTTTGAAGTGCAGAATGAAAACTGTAGAGAAGTTGAGTATGTGAATAATAGAGAAGATAAACAACAACTGCTGGTGAGGAAAACCTCAGGGTTTCAGTATGTTTGTCATTTAAACATTTTGAGATATCTTCATCAAAGATCTCACAGAAATGTACTAGAAATATCTCTGAAAGTGCTTTGGATGATAACCAGTGTCAGTGGTTTACTGACAGTTGTCAGAAATGCTGGTGATGTGCTGCCCTTTTTGCATCATCTAAGCATCAAAAATTCATACTTGTCTCTAGATGTTTTCAGCTGAAAATGGCTGGGATTTATTTTTGTTTCAAATAAAAAATATGTTGGGGATAAAGAGAAGAGTTCAGAAAAATGGACTGCTGTGACTTTAAGATTTTAAAATGACAGTTCAAAGGAGAAATGATAATGGGAATCCAGAGTGCACAACAGAGAGATGAAGTTCACAGCCTGATGATTTTGGTTCTAGCATATATCTAGCATATATCTTCTGTCCACATGTCCACTGTCAGGAATAAGATTAAACATGCAAAAAAAAAGTCCTTCATAAAGCAAGACAGCAAAATTTCTGTTAGGATTAATGTTACCTACAACAAAAAATTGATGCCATATAATGAAGAAGAAGGACCTTTTGTCATGGCCAGTTGTATTTGCATCCTATCTGCTCCTTGCACTGAACAAAAGTTTTATAAAATTCATGTTCTAGCACCATTCTGGTAAGGAGAAGGGGAAGAACATAGTGAGGTGTTTCTTTGAAATTTGCAGATGTTTCCAACTACTAAAGATGGCCTCAGAAGGAGACAATAGAACTTTGAAAATTCAACACATTGAGAACTGCTTGGGAAAGTAGGAGAATGACACTTCAGGGACCCAGTGAAGATAATTTTGCATTTAGTTCAGAGAGAAAAGAAGACCACTGAAGGAAAACAGAGTTGACAGGGTATGTGGTATTTAGGAGGAAAACTGATTTTTGTGCAGCATTTTGGGTGGATTTCCTTGGTGTAAAATGGAGGAAGTCAAGGCTGATGAGAAGATTGAAGTACGTTGGAAACCAGACCAACCAGGTGCTAATTTCATCTGTTCAGACACAAAGTCTTCCCTTTAGAAAATTTATGTAGTAAGATGAAGTGAGATAAGAATATCTTAGCATTTTGAGGGCTTGGTTTGCATTGAAGGCAGTGCCTGTGTCTGTGGTTTGAATTACAGATGAGATATTAATGGTGTTTATAAAGACTGAAGATTTAATTAGGGCAGCAAGGTGGAAAATCTACTCTTTGATTTGTTCACACTGGCTGTAAAGTGATACCTGGCAACCCACAAAGAAGCATCAATACAAAGTTCACAGTGTGAATCTGGTTTTGATACACAGGCAAAGTTTTGTGCAAATTGTGTCAATGAAAATCCTCTTTTGTTGTTGCTATTCTGTTGCTGATTTTTGTTCCCTGAAAGTAGCAAAAATCACCATCTATGGAGTTAATCACACAAGGCAGGTGCTGGCATGCCCACATTTTATCAGACATTCCAGTTTTGGCAATGAACTTTCCTGCCAATGAGAATATGTGAGTGAGAGTGTTACTCATACTCCTTTGATACAATTCTTTGACTTTTAGCTCCTGCCATATGTTTGAGAGCAGCAGGTGTCTAAAAAAAGTTTGAACACAGCGAGAGATGGGAAAATACTGTATAAAATAACAAACAACTGTGAAAGTTTAATGTAGAAAATAGCAAAAAATAGCTGAGACTTCCTTGAAACCTTTTTGTGTTTTTTTTTTTTTTTACCTTGATGCCTACAGGTTAATTTGGATATGCCAGTAACATGTTTTACTTGAAATTTAGGTTCACAAAGAAGTCTCATAAGACTTAGTGGAATGTCAGTGTGGGACCAAATTACTTGTGAACTTAAAGTAAAAAAGTATGTTATGTTGATAATTTCATCAATGAGATTACATCAGTTTATTTTTCATAGGACTCAAGATTATTGAAAGCATAAAAACATTAAAAAAACCCTCTAGATTTTTTTCAGATTATAAATACATTTTTTTTGATAAATTTACTTAAGCTGAAATGTTCCCAGTGTAAAAACTGTAACCAATCTGTTGAATTATCCAGGATGATGCCCTGTGCTGTCACTGTCTTCAGGGATATGCTGTTACTTATGATTTTACAGAGACAGAATGAAAGATACCTCTTTCATCCTGCATTGAATAAGTAAAAAATGCAAATTCTGAACTGACAGTTCTAGGCAGTGTATCTGTAACATTTCTGATTTCTCCTATATATATATATATTTCAATTTCAGTCATTTTGGGACAAGTGCTATGACAAAGTCAGATGTGCAAAGCTCTGAAAGAGTCAAGGTTTTTTAACAAGAATATTGAACAGCAGCAGATGTATAATGGTAACTAACTACTTGATAGGAGCCCCTCTAATGGTGCTGCATTTGTGTGACTGAGGTAATGCCTTAGGTGCCAGCACAAACCAGCATTGCCACATTTTTTAAGGGAAAATTTAATTCCTGCTATTCTTAACTTTAAAGCTGTAATTGGATTTTTGTTGATTTTCAAAGGAGAGCAAGGTGAATTTTTCTTTTTGTAAAATCCCTGTTTTCAAGAAATGCTAAATGCAAACAACACAATCTGTAAGGGTTTGAGTGTCCTGAAAAGAAGCAGCAGAGTAAGCTCCTTGTCAGCATAACGAGGTACATGCTATCATCAGTGGTGGAAAAAAAGAGGATTGCACATCCCCATCCTATCCAGCCAAACAGAGCACATTTCCTTCAGCTAAATTGTACATGACACCAATCTAAATCCAGAATTCCAGCGATATGAATATGAATTTCCTCAGTGCTTGTAAACATCTTGATACAATATTAGTGCCATGCAACTGCAAAACACTTTAAAGATCTGCTTGACAGCCTAATGTAAGTTAGACCTGAATACCTTAAACCCTAATGCAGGGTATAGTAATTGATGTGGCTGTGATTGGACATCTGTGATTGAAAGTAAAATGCTGGGGACTTTTGAATACCAGCTTTGCACCTCTTCTTCTGGTGTTTTCCCACAGTAAAAAAAAAAATCAATTCCCAATGAATATTTTTTAGACTTTCTGAGTCACTGCCCCACAAGACCTGTTTGTTTACTATGCAATTAGTGGGGTCTCTTTCCAACATGTGTTAAATTTAATATTTCTATTTTTCTAAATGGCCTTAATATGCTACAGCTTGCATTGATGGTATTTATTTTTCAGACCGACCAGGAACACTGTGATCCCTTTAATTTGGATATGTATGATAATAGTAACATAGACTATGAACTTATTTTCACTTTGTATGTTCTACTATCTTAAAATCTGTGACTTAAAAAAAGATCAAAGTGTATATTAATACCTTTACATTAAAAACCATGTACATTTTACTATCATTCAGCTTATAGCTAAAGGCTGCAATCTTTTATTAAAGCCTTTTATATTTTATATGACAGCCTAAGGGACCTTTTTAGATGAAAAATGGGTCAAACACAGGGATTTGATCAAACCCTCATTCATTGTTTGCTCTATCAGCTTTTTTTTTTGGCTCATCTTTCAGCTGGGGCAAAGGAAGACCTTTTCATTTATGGCAAGCTAATGACTGTTTCAGTTTCTACTTCTAATGCTCTAGGATGTTACAATATTTCAGCTGCAAAACTGCAGCTACCTATATACTTTGGGCTAACAAAATATATATAAAGAAAACTAATTAAATGTCCACTGTTGCATTTGATTTGAGATTTCTTTTTAAGACTAAAGGCATTTTTTCAGTATATATTTTGCAGGATGTAAGTCCAGAGGTACAAGCTGTTCTGATACTATCCATATAAATTAACAAATTTCAGTCTGAAGCTAGCAAAATACTTGAACATAAAATAAACAGAACAGGCACATGGTTGAGTTGGGACTGTTTTCATGCTTCTTATCTGAAATGCCTTGCTGATTTACCTTGTTGTGCTTGATTAAAACCCCTTTGAGTCCAGCTGTCTGTCCTTAGTACATTGGAATAATATGTATAGACAATGTAAAGTTGTGAAATAACAATAGCCTGTGAAATATATTGCCATGGACATTTGTGTAAAACTTTATGCTGGTTCAATGAGAAAAAGCTTATGGGAAGGTAAATCCTTTCAGTGTTACAGCATCCATTGAAACCTCTCATTTGAGTAACCTGTCTCACATGTTTGAAGGAGTACTGAAGGAAATAGCACATATATTTTCTTTTTTTTTGTTGTGTTCTTTTTGACTCTGCCATTGGTGAAGTTCCTGGGTATGAGGAGCTTTGGGCTGACTCTCTACAACCATTTGTACGTATGAAACATTGCTCATGTTTTTAATATGATGAGATTTTTAGAATTTGACCTAAGTGAAATGCGCTTATATAATGATATATGCAGAAGCAGCATACAAATAATTTTGAATTACAATTATTTAGTTACTTCTGTTTTCATTTTAGCTGTAATGCCTTCAGTCTTGAGCTTGGTTTTGCAGTTTTGAGAACATAGAAGACACAAGGCAGACAGTATGCCAGTGGGCTTACAACCATCTTATAAGTGTCAGGACTACATGATTTTATTATTGCAGGCAACAGTTGACACATTTAACATGAAAAAAAGCTGGGTTTTTTTCAGTTTCTGTTGAAACCCGAGAGATTCTAAATGAAGTATAATGTTTTGGGGTAAATCAAACAATTTTGTCATGCTGTCAGAGTATAACTGATACCTGTTCTCCACGTCTGAACTGCTGATAAAGTGGGACAGCAAAGGAGTCCAGACTGTTCTGCTCTGGAGTGACTTAAGTTATGCAACTCTGACTGGAGAGCCCTCTCAGTCTCCAAATGCATTGCTGCTTGTCACTATTTCATCAGAACCTGGCCTTTATGACTGGAAGCTCTGTGTTCACATGTTCAGATTTGCAGGTCTGGAAAATTATGGCCTAATTCTTCTACCTTGGATCAGGTGGCTACACTCATAATGGCAGTACCTTGCAAACTTGGGGGGTCCACTAAAGGTTTAAAGGTATTTTGTGAATTAGTTGCCACTCAACCAATGAACTTCACAATGCATGAGTAATCTGGCTTTTGTGTTTATTTTTGGGGGGGCTTTGTATATGTAAAATTAGGTACTCCATTATTCTCGTTGTTCAGGTAGACATACCTGATTTCCATGCACTTGCATGAATTGAGCCTTATTGGGCTACATGCTGTTTTTTTTATCTTTTCATGTAATTCAAATTTAATCTAGGAAGGAGAAGCTCTCAGAAAATGCAGCAGGATCTTAATAAATACGTGGATCATGCCTAGAATTCAAGAAAATACAGCAAAGGTGACCTCTCAGGTGATGAACAGTTCCCTATTCTCACCCCTTATGCAGGAGGTGTGAAGAGGGGCATGGCAGAGTGTTTTGGCTGTGTTTATTTGATACATTGCTCAAGGGACTGTAGCCAGCTGATACCTATGAGTGTCCTTCAGTCTTATCTAAATAACATCAGGGTATAGAATGGTACAGAGAGTTTCTTTTGATGGTTTCCTCTCGGCCATTAGTGTGCCAAGGGAAGATCTGCAGAGGTGAAACCTCACTTTTTTTTTTTTTTTTTTTTTTTTTTTTTTTAAATTTTGAAAATCTAAGAAGTTTGCATAACATATTAAAGAGGGACAGAAAGGTGACAGCAGTCCCTCTTACACATTTTTTGGGCTGCATGGAAAGTAGAACTGTCAGAAGTGCTTTTGCCTGCAATATTTTAACTCTGTTTGGAGTAACCAGCAGACTCAGACAAGCAGCAGAGACTTTGCATGGTCTACAAGTATCAGCCTTTGAGCTTTCTAGAGCTCATCTGTTGTTACTTTATTTATAATGACTTGTTCCTGTACGTAAAAAACTAAAATCCTTAAGTGACTGCACGATTCTAATCTTACCACTCACTATAATTTTAACACAAAATAAGTGAGGACAATTACAGCACTTATCACCCATCCTGTCACTTACATAATCTTGTATCTTATGGTGTAGGTCAAAAAAAGAGTGCTTTTGGCTCAGGTGGATTTCATATCACACTAATTTATAGTACAAGGAGCATTACTATGTATAGCCTGACAGAGCCCTGCAAATTGTTTCGTACGGCATCACTTTCTTTTGGATCAGATATCTGTTTTCAATTTGCATAGAGAATACCTCATCTAAATTTATTGCACTGGAGACAAGTGAGCCAGACATTATCATGACTATACTGGGTGCATGTCTCTGCCTACTGGTTTAGAGGGAACATAAATTAATTTGCCATTATTAATCTTATCTTGGGAGGCTAAACAGGATTTCATTCCAGTGAGTATTAAAAACAGTTTGCTGCATCAGGTTTACTTACGATTTTATGGATACATTATCCAGTATGTTGCATATAGCACACAACAGCCTGCTTTGATTGCTATTCTTCCTGGATTTCAGTAGCTCACTGTCAAGTTGAAGAGCTTAAAAAAAGAATAAAAATATATGGTCTTTACGATAGTACCAGGCACCTCAGCTAAGAGCTCTGCTTTGTCTCCAGTTCTGCCAGTGCCAAATTCTGCCAAGGTCTTTCTGCATCATGGCTTTCTTTTCCTCATCCACTGGCTCCAGTTGGGCTGAACTCAGGTTCCAGCCTGTATATTGAGTCTAGCTTCTTGCCAGCCAGTAAATTGTTGTACAATTTACTCTCTCTTTAAAATACAAACATTTATCTTTTGTATCTTCCTGGCATGCCTATTTCCTCTTTTAAACTGTCTTACCAATTCTTCCTTCATTCTTTATCGGTACAACTGAGGAATGAACAACATTTCTTCTTTTTGTTTCTTCACCCTTCCTCTTTTTGGTGCAATCCAAAACCTACTTGTAACAGAAGCCTCCTAACGTATGTTTCACCAACAAGTATCTCTCAAATGTCTTTCACTGTCTGGAAATTCTGTTTTAACAATGCTCTTCCTAGGGGATCTATTAATCCAACAGTAATCCAGTAGACAAAACAGCCAAAATAATACCCAGCATTTTAAACATTTTAATTCTCCAGGTAGCCTATAGCTTTATTCTGCAACTTTATTCTTTACCTTTTAATTGTTTGTTGGTTACTTTAAGACTGTGTCAGACAACATAATACGCTTAATGTCAAGTGTTTGTGCAGCATGGAGTGCTTAGATGAGACCAAAATGCTCCAGAGGTGAAAGTCAGCCACACAAAGCTCACAAAATTAGATGTGTCTTTTTACAGAGTTGGTGCCTAAACTGGTTTTATATAACAGAATTTATACAAATATATTTCCCATCCAAATTCACACAGGCAACAGAACCACTTAATTTTATCTTGCATTTGCAAAATTTTGCCAATGACCTGAAATTTTGTTATCTAGTATTTAATTTTTTTCAGCTGATGATTAAACATCTGCTTAATATTCTAAAAAACCCCACTTTTACTTACCAATTATTTCAAATTAGGTTCAGTAAACATTTTTAAAATTTTTATTCCTTCTTGTACCATAGCTTGTCTCTTCTATTATTCTCCTTCCATTTTTACTAAAATTACTTTCCAGTGCTTCTCTTTATGAAATTACCTAAAAGCATTTTGCATGATAAGCATGGATTCACTTTTTAAATCTTTCTTTAGTTTGTAGGACAACTGCTTTCAATGATTTTTAACGTACAGCTTTAGTTGTGGGCAGATTTGTCAGCTGTTTCAAAGAATTCCCAAAAACTTTAAGTGTATCCTGATGGACAAAGAGAAAGAAGTGATTTAAATGGTTTTGAGGTATTCTTTAAAAGGTTTTTCTTGTTGAGTTTTGTTTTGAAATTGAGAGATAATTTAAGTCAGTGCATTGTTCAACTATCACAGCTTTCTTCAAATCTTAATTATTGTATTAAATAAAAACAGTAGACATTTAATTAGATGTAATGAGGTTTTGCTATAGCAACTCCTAAGGAAACAGGCAAAACAGGTATGTAAGCAGTATAAATACCTCTAATTAGATCAGCTTATATAGTTGCAAATTTTTACCCTCTGTAATTACTCAAAGAAGGACTTCTGTGTATGAATGCTTGGTAGTTTTATCAATTATGGGATTTAGCCTAACAAAATGTGTTTTAGTACCTATAAACCTACTTTTATCTCCATAGATACACAACATGGCTGTATACCATTATTCTGCTGTAAGTATAGACTTCAGCAAAGCTTTGTATCGTGTCTCATAAGATCCTTCTGGACAAGGTAGCCAGCACACAGCTGGACAATCACGTTATGTGATGGGGGAGCAACTGGCTCATGGGTTGGGCACAAGGGGTTGTAGGGAATGGGGTGACATCAGGCTGGTGTCCAGTCACTTGTGGGATTCTGCAGGGCTCCATCCTGGCCCTGTGCTCTTCCACATCTTCATAAATGACTTGGACACAGAACTGGAAGGGACACTAATTAACTTTGCTGATGACACTTAATTGGGCAGTGCTGTTGACTCCCTTGAGGGCAAAGAGGCCCTGCAGAGACCTCAGCACATAAGAGAGATGGGCAATCACCAACTGGGCAATCACCAACTGTATGAAGCTCAGCAAGGGCAGGTGGAGGATTCTGCACCTGGGACAGGGCAACCCTGGGTGTATGGACAGACTGGGGAATGAGAGCAGTGCCCCAAAAAGGGACCTGGGTGTCCTGGTCCATGGCAAGTTGAACGTGAGTCAGCAGTGCCCTGGCAGCCAGGAGGGCCAGCTGTGTCCTGGGGGCATCAGGCACAGCATGGCCAGCCAGGCAAGGGAGGGGGTTGTCCTGCTCTGCTCTTGTGTGACCCCACTTTGAGTCCTGTGTGCCATTTCGGGCACCACAACAAAAAAAAGACGTTAAGCTACTGGGCACCTTCCAAAGGAGAGCTGTGAAGACGGTGGAGTCTGGAAGAGAAGCCATATAAGGTGCAGCTGAGGTCACTTGTTTTGTTGAGCCTGGAGGAGACTGAGGGGAGACCTCAGTGTGGTCTTCAACATCCTCAAGAGGGGAAGTGGAAGGGCAGGCACTGATCTCTTCACTCTCATGACCAGTGACAGGACTTGAGACAACAGCATGAAGCTGAGTCAGGGAAGGTTTAGGTTGGATATCAGGAAAAGGTTCTTTAGCCAGAGGGTGGTTGGGCACTGGAACACGCTCCCCAGGGAAGTGGTTGTAACAGTATCTTGAGTTCAGGAAGCATTAGGAAAACGCTCACAGGCACATGGTGGGATTCTTGGGATGCCCTGTGTAGGGCCAGGAGCTGGACCTGATGGGTCCCTTCCAACTCAGCATATTGTATGTTTCTATGATATTTTATCTTTATATGGCAGTTCTTGGTTCATACTTCCTTACACACACATAGATTGAAGGATGCATAAATAAACTCAGGCATATCATGAGCGTTGTACATGCGGGGTTTTGTTTCGGGGATTTTTAGCTTATTTTTTTTCTCCCCTATAGTATGAAGGGATTATTTTTCCCCTTCTCTGCTTTCCTTATCTTTTAGTTGGTAGGCTACCATTAGGCAGATAGATTGTCAGTGATTTTAGAGACTTTGAGAGTATTTTGTTCTCTTTCATATCCTGGGTTTATATATTCAGCTTTGATCCCCATTACATACTTATACATTTGCCTTAGGAATGTATGAGATTTTTTATGATCTGCTCCTGTTTAGGATCTCACAGTTTGCTTTTATAAGAAGATAGAAGGAGAAATTTAATTCAGCATTGAAAAGTTCATGTACTGCAATTCCAGCTACTTTAAGGTGTGACTTGGCATTTATCATAAAAACAGAACATTTGATAAAAAGGTGTGGTGTAAATGTTTACTAACATCTCTTTTATATAGCTGTATCAAAGATTGATAATCAGCAAGGACATGAACAAGCTATGTAGGTCATCCAAGTGAGTGCCTTTGTAACAATATAATCATGCTTTTAGCCTGCACCACAAATATCATTAGAGAAAATAACCTTATTAACCATGGATTTAGAGATTGTTGTTTTTCCTCTTTTGCTATCTAGGAAATTGCACAGAGGCAGGTCTCCTTAGTAACATGAATCTATTTCTTCTGTCTCAGAGGGTGAAAAAAATTTTGATTTACTAAATTCAGGAGAACCTTTGAAATACTTTGAACAAGACTTTTCTATGAACAACAGTATAACAACTATCAATATATAACAATAAGATCTGGTATTTGGAGCCACCCATGCTTGAACATTAATTAAGAATGCTAGCATGAGCTCTGGCATGGTTTTAACCTTGTGCTGTATAAACTAGGCTATCACTTGGGGTCAGCCTTTGAGGGAAACTGGTTCCATAAGGATCCCTTGGACACTGGGCTTGGGCAGGTCCACAGAAGCTGTGGGCAGTTTTAGATAGCAGTCTGGTTTTCCTTCCTCTTTCTCACTCTTGCTGTTTGCCAAAAAGATGAATTTCTCATATTTCAAGATGTAGTGACTAAAACCTGACTGATCGTACCTTATATACAGGGAAGAAATAATCTGGTGTATTTTTCAGTCTGGAATTTCAGTTCTGGGAGAAGGAGGGTTGTCTTGCCTCTCAGAAACATTTTCAAGTGCTTCCCTTCTGAAGTTGTTCATCTGACATTCTGAGATTGATGCAGTTGTTTCACTGAGATGTGTTTTGGATCTTCCTGTGAAGCACTGGCTACCAACCAGCACTAAATAGATGACAGTGGTCTGGCAGGATCAAAGCTCTGCTGCTGTTCTTGGCACAGAGGAGTGAATAGTACATGGCAAAGATTAAATTTCTCATGTGTCTCCCAGATGTGTGTGTACTCAGGTCTGATGCACTATTGAGGCAGGAAAGTATCATTGAAGGATTTTGAAGCTGTAAAACTAAGACTTGGGAGAAAAAATTGTGTGAGTCATTGAAATATTCAGTGAACTCTTCCTTAGTGAACGTTGTTTTGGAGTTGCATAAATGGAGGGAAATAATACCTAAAATTCTGATTGGTTACTCCATATGGGAAAACAATTATATTGCTGCTGAGTTATTTAAAAGCGGGATCAGACTCTTAAATTATTTTATGGAAATAATTCTGTGATCCAGTGAAAAAAGCTATGGACAAAACTGATCTCCAAACTGTGAGTGGAACAGTTGGTGCTGGTTCATGCTTGACCCTCCATTTTCTCTACTTCTTCAAAGAAAGAGAGCAAGCAGAAATCTCACTTAAGAACTGGATATTCCATTGGATAATTCTCTTGTGAAAGGTTGATCTGACCATTGTCTTGCTGTCTGTTATTGGTTTGCCTGCTGCTTTCCAGATATTCTTGGCAGTGGAAGATAAAACATAATAGCATAAAGCAGAAGCCTGAGTTGGATCAGGACCAGTTTTAAAACTGTAAGAATGTGAAGGTGGTTTAAAGCTGTCAACCTCTTCTTTCTTGCCTCACACATAATCCATCTACACAAACTATTAAACTTGTTCCCCAAGTGTTCAAGCTTTAGTTTGTTACTGTAAAATTTATATACATCTAAATTATCTAAGGCACATTTTAGGACAGAAAGCTTTTTTGTTACCTACATATTCTAAAGGGGACAAATCACTATTATTCTATCCAAAAACTCACAATTTAAATTGCTTGACACCCACAGTAATGCTTTCTTGAGTTATTTCTAATAATGGTCAGGTTTATGAGATAATATGATATTATTGGATGGTTTCTAGTTGTTTTGTGTGCTTTATACATTTGACAGCTGAAGAAGCAGCAATTAATTTACACAGAAAATGCTTCCCCACAGGCCTGCCAGGACATAGCCACAGCCATAGACAGAAGTGTGTTGGTGGATCAACAATGTTTCAGTGCCACTGCCTTTGAAATGTGTGTGTTCCTAAGCACTGATTCCTGAGTCAAACAAGAAGCATTTTATGGTTAGAAGGGGTTTATGGTTTATTTGTTAAAAACTCTCCTGCTTTCTGCATGCAGTAGTCAGGGTTAGCTTTGACATGAAATAAAGCTACTAACAGAGAGGTGATGTCTTAATTGAAACACAGTTGTGGCAATCCATGAGCAAAAGGAAACTGTGTGCCCCTGGTACACTGAACACCATTTTCCTCAACAAGGTGAGCCTTCTGTTCATTGGGAGTACACCAGGACAAGGTAAATTGCTTTCCATCAGGATCAATATGTCTGCCTGAGCTTCATGCTACTGAGACATGGGAGCCTGGGCTAAGTCCTTTAAAGTTGGGGTAGCTGCTGTCTGTAACTTGTTCTGTACTCTTTGATGTAGATGTCTTCTAGGAGTGCTGATGTGCTTATTTTCCAAGGTCTTTCTTGGCCCTTTACAAGCAGTTTACTGAACAGTTTCAGTTTAATCTTTTGCTCTTCAGAGGAAAGCAAAGGAAAAATCTCATAAGTTGAGGAAAGCAAAGGAAAAATCTCATAAGTTTCATTATAGTTAAAGGTTTTTTTTGTTTTTTTTGGTATTGACATTTTGGTACTTGTAAACAAATGTACAGTGGAAAGCTGAAGCAAGTGGAAGTATGGTGTGACACATGCAGTAGATTCCTGCATTAGCCATTAGAATATCTGTATTCACATTACCATGGAAAGGTCAGCTGAATCAATTGTACCTTTAGACATAGATTTCAAATGTATATCCTCAGATACACTGCTTTGTGACATTTTAGTAACACCTTGAGTTTTTTCTTGACCACAGCATGGAAGTAAAAGCAAATATTTACGAAATGTTGGAAGCAGAAGCTGTATGACAACAAGAGTCAGTCCCAGATAGCTCTTCTTACCTCCTTCAGGTACTGAAGACTACTTTTCATTTTTCTTTTTGTGTTGATGCTGGTTGGCAAGATGCTGCTTCCTTGTATACTCTGATGTTTCTGGTTTATTGCATTCCCTGGGAGTGAAACGAGGACTTTACAGGAACAAGTCTAGAATCAGAAAGCACCCAAAGGCTTCCTAATCATCAGGTTTCCTATAACCCAGGCTTTTCTTCCAAAGAATCTAAATAATGGTTTTAAAAGTTTGCAATATGCTTTTATGAGCTTTTGGTGTACTCCCGAGGGATGAAGCAAGACTTCAGAAGAGGTAAATTTGTCAAGTAAAACCTGTGAAAAAACTCTGCAATGATTTGAGGGGAAGTGTATACATACAAGTGAGTCCAAAGGTAGAAATTTCAGAAGGACTGTAAATAAGGATTTAATATCCTTTATATAAAATTTTTTTGATAGCTATCTTTCTTCTTGTCACTGCTCACAGCAATGTTTCCTCTTGGAGTGAAATTCATCTCAGTACCAAAATCCAGGGTAGATCTTTCCACGTCACTTGGGGTTTTGTGCAGATAAGCTGCAGAGATTCTGTGACTTGTATGGTTTGCTCTGTCACTGATTGGAGGCCCCAAGGCAAGTGTCTATAAACTGATCTTGCCCGTAGTAAGTCCCATAGCTGGGATAGGCTAGGTCAAGGCTCACAGTGCTTAAATGCTTACTACATTTAAGTAGTCTGGAGGCTTCAGGATGCCTCTAAGAATGTTAGTAAGGAATTAAGTTATATATCAAAATGACCTACAAGAGAAAGAGGAGAATATGTTCTCCATAGTCCTTTTTAAATTTTTTCTTGTGGGAGCAGACATCATCTGACTCCTTAATGAAGTCAACTTCTTCACACAGGGAAAAAGAACTTAAAAGATACAAATGAAGTTGAATTGTTGTGATTATTTAAAATAATGTAATGAAATATTTCAAGTGCATGCATATTCCATGTATATCTTTAAAAAACAACATAACCAAAGGGAAAGTATTTCCTGTGTCTCAAAGGACATTTAAAAGTAATTCTGTCAATCAGTAGACTTTGTGTAAGTATAAATATAAATATAAATATAAATATAAATAGAAATAGAAATATATGCATTTTGCACCCCAGAGACACACATTAAGAAAAATAGAAAATCATGTTTTTAAATGTCAGAATGTGGGAAATATATGGAAATTTTATTCAGCTCCTCAATGAATCTATAGTTGGAAAGGTTTTAATTAGCACTTGACAGAACTTCCCCTGTCCACAGTACCCCTGTCCTTTACACCATATGTGTATATATGTGGTTCTTAAATGCACTTTTACACAACTGTTCAGTGATCACCATGAGGATAATTGTTCAACATTTGCTTGAACTGAATCATAGGGTACATATGTCCAGGCATTATTTACTTTGCCATCCAGACCATGCAGAATACAAAATTACTGATTTCCTTGTGTGCCTCTTTGTTATATGCTTTAGATGTTGTCTTGAACTACTTCACAAAACCTAAGGAATTTATCTTCACAGCAATCTCAAGTTTTTCCTTGTTTCTCCTTTCTTATCCTCATTCAGTGCAGAATTTAAAAACAAAAGTTTTCACTAATTTTGAGTGTCAAATTTGGTCCAGTTTACCATCAGTTTTAATATTACTACAGTACTTACTGAATTGAAAGCTCAGTTCCTGTTGATTTGAATATTCATCACATCAGTTTCATAAACATTTGAGCTGCAAATCACTGGACTCCAGGGAATTTTTTTCACCATATGCTTGTTTTATTCTTATACTGGATCTGACACATCTGTTATGGGTCAGTATTAGGGTCACCAGAGAGAAGCTCCACCTGATTTGATATCACCATTCTTCTTTTCCAAAGGACAAAACTGACTTATTCACAGTACTTGGTCTTTTTGTCATGAAAGACTGTGGGTCATTTTGGCCAGAAGGAACAGAGCAGGGAGAAGGAAAGGGAAAGGAATGCGTGGCATGCACATGTTGTCTAAGGCAACATAGAAATTACAATGCTTCTGGCTGAAGGATCTGAGCTATGTTGCATAGTGCGCCTTTATTTCCTGCCTTTTGGAGTGCTTTGCTTTCTAGTCTTAATCTTTAACACAATGACTTCATGTGAAGATTTTACTTTTTTGGAGTGAAGAGTAAAAAAAATGAAAAATTCCATTATGTGAAACTGCCCTGGTCTCCACATGAGACTTTGAATTATACAGCTCTGCTTGATCTAACTCAGCAAACTGATAAGCTGATATGTTTTTCAGGTAGACTATCTACTGTAGAGAAGCCACAGGATTTCAAGTTGTACTACTTGCTGAAACAGCAGAACAATATTGAGACTCCTGCAGGTGGGGTGTGGACCTGGTGGGTTTTTATCATGCACCTGTATTCTTCACCAGGACCCTGCATTTGCCTTTGCTGAGCCTCAGACTGCTCTTCTCTGCCCAGAAGAAGCAATGACTGGCCATGGAGGTTGTCCATGAGTGCTCAAGGATAAGTCACATTGTTTTTTGAGTGGTAGAATGACTTCAATGTTATACAACTGCATGCAAAAAACCCCATTAACAAACCCACCCCAACCCTCCCCAACCAAACAAAACAACACAGCACACCCCCCCCCCCCCACCCACACACACCCCACTCAAAAATAACAAAAAAAAAAAAAAAAAAAAGCAAACCCTCAAAATTCTTAAATTAGTGTTCAAAGTTAAGCAGGTGCTATTGTGTGGCTGCCATGTCTAAGGAGTATCTGGACTGTAAACAAGGTGATACTGGTGTAAATTAATGTAGTGCACTATGTGCATTAAATTTATGTGGTTTTGAGCTTAGAGTTATGCATTTACAAGCTTCACTGGCATCTCATTAACTTCATTTCCTGTTTCTAGGACTATTTTCTGGAAGTTTTTGTGAGCTGTTCAATGTCCTCCTTGTGCTACCTTAAGAATTTGAGCAGAACTATAAAGAAAGGAGCCAAAATTCTTCTTCCCTCAGGAAGGACACTTTGTTTTCTGGGCAGCTACGTTGACCTCTTAGAATTCCCACTATTTTCAGTTATTGAATGATTACCTAGTTTGGTGTCTATGACCTGCACTGACATTGACTTTTAATGCTGGACCACTATAAATATAGAAGTTGCTTGAAACAAATCTAGTCCAGAAGAACAGAAGAACTGTTAACACAACAGTTATTCTGAAGAAAATTTGGGTTGGGTGAATTTATAGTAGTATGGCAATGGGACCACACAAATATTATAATGGGTAAAGCTATGGAAGATTAAAGATCACTAGAAAATTATGATTGAAATGTGAATAGTTGCTGAATGTCCAGTATTGTCCAACACATTCATTAAGAAAAATAATAATTATTTGAATCTTCTGGAAGCTAGTTCTTTCTAACTTGGTTTTGTGTGAAAACTATGTATTAAGTAGAATATCAAAACTTTAAAGCAGCTGCAGTCCACAGTCAGGAAGGTAATAAAGGAATGAACTGAAATCAAATCTTTCCAAACAGTACCTGTAAACTGGTTACCATAGATTTCTTCCCCTAGGAGCTTATAACTGGGACATGGGAAGGTTTTGTGACTGTGATCAGTCATTCATGGGCTGAGAGTCTGTGATTGTTTCTAAGAAAATTTCAAAATAGGAAAGGCAGGAGAAAAGTTAATACATGTTCCACAACATTCTCTATATATGAATAGTTTTTGAAGTAAGCTGCATCTTCTCTGGAAAATTTAGCAGACTTCAAATTTTTAAAAGTTGAAAACTACTGAACTTCAAAGATGTGAGGAAAGAAAGGTATCTGATGGTTCTTAATGATTATAGACCTTTTAATTACTTTTGACAATTTATATTCCCTAAAATTTTGCTAATGATCTTAGTCCTTTTTTCCTTCCCGAACC
This sequence comes from Lanius collurio, assembly GCA_020086605.1. Classification (NCBI taxonomy): domain Eukaryota; kingdom Metazoa; phylum Chordata; class Aves; order Passeriformes; family Laniidae; genus Lanius; species Lanius collurio. Next base: position 1,473,668 of record JACBWW010000034.1, on the reverse strand, counting down.
ACGGAACATTTCTCTAAAAAGATGAAGGTTTCTGATGCTCTTACATTTATTTTTCTTATCAGAAGAAATGCTCCATAGAAAAATCTTCAAAAGTGGGAAGATTTGTGCAAACAGTAAGGTAAATAAACATTGGCAGTAAGAGATACTTACAATTTATTCATAGTAATTTATGTCCTAATATTAAATTTGCATATGTAGCACATCAAGAGCATTCTATGATATGCTTGAGATATTTAACATTGCTTGGTTTCAGACAATTCAATAGAATCATAATTTTTGATTATGCCTTCCTCATAGAGAAGTGAGCTACTGAAGGATTACATAAAGTATTATTTATTCTTCCCTTTTTTTACTGTCATGGCAGCTAAATGCAGTATAGAGTTTACTTAATTTTTTTTTTTTCTGGAGACTGAACCTGCTTTATTTTGCCATAAAGGTACAATACTGAGGTGGTGCTTTTTCCTTCATTGCAGCTACCTTGAATCGAGTACGGCCTCAGCAAGATAAGATTTTAGGATTATTCATAGGACTTCTCAATTCAAAGAATGTTTTCTTGATAGAGGAAATGTTATTATCTTTGATAAAAGGCATCTAACCATCCTTGTTTATTGATCATGACCGCTTTTTCTTTCAAGAAGCAAGCAAACAAAACCACAGCAAAGCTAAACAAGCCACACACAGAAGGTCCAACTGAAGTGTTCTAAAATACTCTAGAATTGGGTATTGTTGAATTCAATTTCTGTGTGCAATAATAGCACATTTTTCTTGTCTTTAAACTTAAGCGGGTATATTGTTGCTCTAATTATTTATTATGTATTTTCTTTTAGGACAAAATGCCTAACTCTTGTTCTGCTTTCATGGATCCCTATTATGTTTCCACTTAACAGTATTTACCAGCAGGAAACAATGATAAAACATATTCATAATTACTTTGATCTTTCTCATCTCTATTTGAATAGTCTTGGTTTTGATGTTGTCCTGCTGTTTATTTACTTGCTCACACAGCCTAGGAAAATAAAAGATAGAATCAATATTTCAGAGTCTCCTATCAGCTGTTGGTAAAGCATTTGAGTAATTCTTGCTCTTTTCCCAGGTCCCCTGTTCTGTTTAGCATCATCAGTCCTCCCTTTTGGTACTGATTAGTGTATTTCTACTTCAGAAACAGAGGGCTCCATTTATCTTCCTGCAGGGTTCTCGCTCTTGGTTGTTTGCCATTAAAATACAAGATTTCTGGATTAAAATGGGAACAACCACTGCTACTTCTCTCGTGTTGTTACTGCCTCTGACACACCGAGTTAGAAGCTACTATAAAAAACGGGATAAATTCCATCATGTGCCCTTTTAATGTTGCATTCTGTACCTTAATCAAATATTGGAAAGCAGTTGTGCCAGTGCTGTTGTTTAACTGCATTTAGGGAGAATTTCAGTGAGCATTATCTTCTCTCTATTTCACGGTCCAAGCTCAACTCGATGCTTCATGCATTCACCAGAATGAGTTTTTTTAACAAATATATTTGGCTATTATTTAAAAGATGCTCAGTGGAGTGTACAAAATGAAAAACAAATTAAGATGTATGGAAACCCATGAAGCTGAATGAGATTCATTTGCCAATATCAACATATATTCAGACTATCCTGCTCTCCTTTGAATATCACCTCATGTGAGTAATTACCTTAACTCAGCCTTTTCAGTGAGTTAACTGCCAAGGCAAACTCAGCAAGGAATGTCTTGTGCATTCAAGATGGAGCTACAGACTGGTTATTTTTAGTATTGTTGTTGAAATTGAATTTTCATCCCAGCAGCTAAAAAGCCCCATGGAAGTAGGAAGCTGTAGTGTTTCATGGACTGGTTTGCAGAGCAGTGCTCCTGGTACCTTTCCAATAAAGTGAAGTAATAATTTATTTTTTAAGTGGTTTGAACTTACTGACATTCTGCAACCTATCTCTATTTCATATCCTGCCACTTCTAAGAAGTAGACCTGAACATCATTCACCACTCCCTGTTCAAACAAAAAGCCTGAATCCAATTTATTAGAACAGAATGATTATAGCCTTTAATTTCTCTATGGAGATATTATTGTTAATTAAATCAAAGTCCTTTCCATATGCAGTGCTAACAGTCCTAGCCCTGCACCCATTCTCCAAACAGTGTATGACAGTGATGGACTAACTCAATTAAAGAGTGAGCATTAGAGGAGGAATGCAGAGAGCTGGAGTGATCTTTACCAATCCACCTTTAAAAATTGCAAGAAATATTTCAAAATGAAATGTTCATAACTTTTGCTGAGGATACCCATTAATGAGATTGGATGGAAATTCAAGACAATTATTCAAAGTAAAGTTGCTTTTGGTTACACCATCGCTTTTGTTTTCTTTTCAATTATGTTATACTGTCTTACAGATAGATTAAAGCCATAATGCAACTAGTGCAAAAAACACTTTTTCCACAGCTAACAGTGAAGTGGGATTCCTGCTTTAGTTTGACATTTTCTTGCAGTTCTTGTTTTTTAAGGTAGCAAACATTTTTATACACCACGGACAGTATTTAGATGCATGCAGTAATTGCTGTTAGACTGCACTAACTCCTAAAGCAAAGCATCAGGACTTAGAAAATACACATAAACAGCCCTAATAAGCTGAATTACTTCCCTCCAATGTTAAAACAGTTGTTGAGGATTGATCTACTGATTGACCCTTCCAAACTGATATGCTGCCAACTATATAGTAAAGGAAGAAAGTGTCAAGACTGATAATGAAACATTTTTTTTAGTGATGAGATATCTTAGACTTGGGCACTTATTGTTTGATATATAATTTAAGTTTGTTAATTCCTCACTGTCATGTTTGAATATCTTTCACAAGATATGCAAATTCAAGACCAAGGTTTAGGAGACACTGACAAAATATTTTCATCTTTAAGAACATCCATCTTAAATACTTTTTAATAAGTTCTGTTCTGAGGCTGAACTGTTAATTTTATATCAGTGAAATATATGCATGATTGGAATTTTGGAGATTTATCTTCTTAGTATTTAGTTTATAATTTTTTTTTTAACTTTTGTGCATTTTAATAGCTCATGTGGCTTCAGATTTTCATTCAGATTCAAAAGGCTTCTGCTTGATTTTGCTAGAGTAGAATTGAACTGAAAATATCAATTTTTTTGGTAAGAGCTACATTTAACTGTGACTATTTAACTAACACTGGAAATAATTAAATTACTTCAGACCACATGACATAACTTTATTGGAATTGAAAAGTGCTAACTTATTAACTGCTGCAAGTGCCAGAGTAGAAAAGAAAGGGAAGGAACCATTTTAATACAACATCAATATTGAATGTATGAAAGTGGATCCTCAGTCAATATTTTTCTAGATCCTCAAAAAACCATTTTTAATGTTAACACACACTTTCTCCCATCTATCCTCCACTTGTTAAAGGTCAGTAAAATGATAATGGAAAAGATGTCTGTGGATGGGATGAGGTAATATATTTAAATCCCTTTTCTCGGAAGATTAGAGTGATGCACAATATTTTAAACCTACTAATCTCTGTGATGAGTGCATATGGAAGTCTTGCACATCTAATAGTTTTTAATTAATATGCAGTTATCTTTGCACTTGGGAGGATGGTCTAGAGGCTGAGGTACTTGGCTTGAATGTAAAAATCCAGGGTCAGTTTTCAGTTAAGGCCCAGATATCCTTTCTGGAACAGGGTTGATCATCTCCATTTGCCCCTGCCCTTGCTCTCCATCTCTAATGTGAAAATTTTATTTCCCTCCCAGAGCTTTGTAAGTCTAAAGAACTGCTCATAGGTTTCACAGATTTGGATAGTGTGATGGAATACTAAATATCTGCCTACACAGATATTATATTCAGGTAATTTAGAACAAATCCACCAGATAACATTAACCACATCACTTAAAGGAGGTACTGATGCACCTGGTAATTGTGCAATTAAGGAAACACCTTTACCAAACTATCCACTTCAAGGATAATAGGGGAAAATCAGAACAATCTGTGTGTAACCAAATTTTCTTTGTCACTCATTACAGCTGTGTGTAACCTAATTAAGTGAACACTGCCTGGTAACATCAGTACCAGGTTTAAATGCACAACTAGCCTTTTTTTGTTCTGGCTGGTGAATAGACAGAATTAGGCCAGATTCAGGTAAGAAATATTTTCTACTGTAAGTTTTTTTCTATAACATTTCTAAATACCAGGAAAGAAAAGAATGACTTTATTTTATTTATTCTTTTCTTATAAATACCAACCATAAGTGCATTGGGAACATGAAATAGGCACTGCTGGCAGCCACTAAGCTCCTGCTCTGCAGCTCCTGAGCCCTGCAGTTTCTGCCTGTGGGCATGCTCTTCAAATCAGAAGTTGTGATAATGTTTTAGTGCTAATGACCTGTCTAGAGTCCACTCTTTACCAAAGCCTCCAACCTAGAATTTCGAGCAAATGTTCCTCCTTCTTCTTTCCAAGTAGATTTTTTCATTATTAACTTGAACAGAAGATCCTTCACAGGAATATTTTGAGATTTGCACCCGGTTTATGTATGTATCTGCTCATCCCCTAATGTAGGTGATACTAGTGGCTAAACCACTTGTGACAGGCAAAATGAGGCAGTGCAGGCTGTCAAGTCTCTATATCCATGTGTACATAAATTATGCAAAGATATCTTTGCAGAACTCAGAGTCCCTAACCTAAGCTTCATTCCTATAGGTTAAAGAGAATTAAAATGTAGGACAACTGGTATAATTTCACCTAAGTTCCTATAAAAATTTAGATTTTAGTCTGGTTTTATATGAATTTTTAGTATGTGGTGGAAGATGCATAATGGTCTCTTATATCAAATATATCCATATTGGTAATAATAATTTAAATTTAAAGGGAATGTGATAAAAAAAAATACTTTGGAGTGTTTAAAACAAACAACAAAACACATGCAAACTAGCAGCTGAACCTTCATCTAAACATTCATATTTTAAATGCACAGCTATAGGCTTCCTTTCAAACTCTTAAGCTATTTGCAGGTGCTGTGATTTTTTTCTCTTGCTGTGTTATTCCTGAGAAATTGGCTGTGGAGGATGTACTGCGTGATACAAGTTTGAAACAGAACTTTGAGTTTGCCCCTTTCAGTCAGCCCTCTCTGCAGTGATGAGGTGCATCAGCTTACCACTTATTTTCCTTTGACCTCTCTAAGATGCTGTTCTGTGAACAAAAGAGCAACCTTTGGTGGTCGTGCCTTCTGTGAGTTCCCTATGCTGGACTTCTGACTCTGCAGGCTCTGGAACAAATGAGCTCCACAGTGATTTTCTCAGGAGAATGAACAATAAAAACCTGAAACCCTGAAGTTGCAAATCACACTGAGTACCCTTCAGAGGCAGAGTTTGCAGCCTGGATGGTAATTTGTCTGACATTTCAGTTTTGGAGAGTGACCTTTGTTAACTGTTTCTGCCTGAAAAAGGAGTGCAAAAACTGTGATGATTCCTTTAGAAGTGTCTGTCAGACAAATTACAATCCACCTGGCAGACAATTAGGAAGTCTTTGGTGTGCTTGCATGCCCAGCTCCTATCCAAAGTAGGTAAAAACCTACTTTATACACAGTGAAATTCTGCTTTTCACTGAAAAGTTAAAAGATACTATTTGGAATCTTTTGTGAATAACTGTTGATAGGCTACTGGATGATGAACTAGATAGGCTTACAACAGCTGGAATAATGATAATATTTCTATGCATTTTCTGCATTATAGATTATGCTTTCCCCCTCAGCACTAGAGATTCTGGAACATTCAAGAACTCTCATAAAGTTTTGGACTAATGAACACTTCCCTAGAAGAATAACCTTCTGAATTTGCATCACACATCCCTATTCTCTAATGGAGTTATTTGGTTTATTTACTTAGATTATTGTTTTTTTACCTATTTTGCTCTTCAGCAATGCTTGGCCAAAAGTGTTTGTGTTTTGTTGGTTTTATTTTGTGACTAGTTCTGTTTGTTGTTTCTTTTTGTTTTTGTTGTGGTTGGTAGGTTTGTTAGTAGTTTCTTTTTGCTGTTTTTGTTTGTTTGGTTTTTTTGTCTTGTGAATCAGCATTGTTTTTTTATATTTAAAGCACTGGCTCTTTTAAGACAAGTTAGCAGTGGATTTGCTCTGTTGTGTTCCCAAATACAACCCTCCTTTCAAGTTTCCAGTGACTAAGAAGAAGAAATAATCAATTGGCTTAGATTGTATGTCTGCAGTGAGATGAGTTCTGTCCCATTCCTCCTGTCATTACTGAGGCTCCGCTGCCCTTCAGGCATTCATTTGACCTGTTAGAGCATCCAGCACATTGCAGTTGGGGTTATTCTGAATATGTTACACAGTAGTTGTGGTGCTTCTATGAAGGATTAAAAGGAGACTTGATTGTGAACAGCCTGTAAATGATCTATCAAGAGCTGATTCTTCAGTGAGCTGTTTTTATATACATGGAATCTGCTTGATTATCAACAAGGTCTGATCTGAGCATACAGTTGTATGGCTGGCTATGATGCCTTGAATATAAAATTAAGTTATTTTAATTTGCAGCAAAGCACATAAGCCCTTACATAGCTTTAAACACTCAAGTAGGTACTTTTATGCCACAGCCATCTTACAGGTGCTTTAAGTAAGTATTTTTGCAGAATCAGGCCTGCATGTATTTACATCAGAGTTTCCCTATTTGGGTGTAAGCAATAGAGGAACCCGGCAAAATATGGAAATCTGTGCTGTAAAAACAAAACAAAACTGTTCTGCATCAAATTGTTAATCAAAATGATAAAAACAGGTATTTTTTTTATAGCCATTGTATGTAATGAGGAATAGATAATGAATAAAAAATGCTTTCAGTTAAAAAAGAAGAGAAGAAAGAAAATAAGAAAAGATTTACATTAAATTGAAAACTTAGTAGCATATGCAAGTTAGCTATTCACATAGCAAATGTGCTTGAAGCATGATTGTCTAAAAGACTTAAAAATACATGATTGCACTGAAGAAAAAGCATTTATAATTTAAATTAACATAATCAGTGCTTGTACCTGTAAGTAGTCAATTTTGCTTTTAAGTAATTTTAATTATTAAATAGAATTAATCTTACATTGCAAGGAGGTTTCTGTAAAAAACAATGGAGACAAATAAGATTATATATGGTATATTAGAGCTAAGAAAGATTAAGTGTCATTTATTGATTAGATTTCTTTAGACCTAGCAGTCTTCAAAAAAATAGTTAAGTCTTCTCTTTGTGAATGACCATCTTTATTATTAACATTCTGATATGTAGCCTCTCTCATTTCATAGATTTGCTCTGGATATTTTAGCTCTAATATCACCAGGATTTGAATCAATAATAAAATGAAATGAGCAAACACAGTAATGAGGACTTTAAATGAGAAAGAAAGAAATAAGACTTCACAGCAGATAGTGCAGTCAGAGTTCCACTGAAATCAATAGGCATTCACACATGGACTAACTGCTGGAACAGAATTCCAAACAACCCTATAATAAATAAAGGAGCTCCTGTAACCTCATGTTCTGAAACACTGAAGGCATTTTTCCAATATAAATATAGAACACACAGGTTTTGTGTGTTCTATATCTTGCTCAAGAAAATATTTAAAGTAAATCTGAGGGATTTTCAGGTTTTGGTTTATGAATCGCTGTAATTTCTGGATTTTACAGAAGCAGGTTGTTGAGCTAACATCTTTTTCCTACTCTAAACTGTAGAATAGTGTATGTAAATATCTATGAAGTGTCAGAAAAGAACCAGTATACTTCTGCAATACACATGTACTGAATAGAGTAGGTCATAGATATTCAGTGTATATAAACACTTTGGGATTTAATAACTTTTTTCTGTCTGTGAATTATCCATGACCTGCTGATGATTCTTTTATATGACTGTGTGTGTTTTATGTAGTTCATCAAATAATCTTACAACCACATTAGGCTTGTGGAATTTTGTAAGTGCTCCTCCGAGTATAATTTTCAGAATGAGTTATTCATGTTGGTTACCCAAGTCACAAGGAAGTGTATCCATCCTGCTCTTGGCTGGCCTAATGTCTGCCAACAAGGTGGCTGGAGTACTTGGATCTTTGTAAACAGGGTACTAGTTAAGAAGAAAAGCAAGTGTTGTGAATCTTAAATCCTTTGCAGTCTATTTTTGTGCTCCTTTGTACTGAAAGGGCATCATACACAGCAGAATACCATCTGCAGTAGAAATATAAACTCTTTTGTGAGTAAAAAGGCATAAGCTAGATTTATGAGAAACCTTATTACTGTCTATCCCCTGCAAGCAACAGCTGCTTTGGAATCCTTCTCTGAGCTTGGTAAAGCTGCTTGTGAGGCAAAATGGTCAGTCACATTTTACAGAGCTCTTGCTTTATATTTTGTATTGCTCTTTCCAATATCTCTTTAGTAAGCTTTCTTTTGCCTAAATGTAGACTTCAAACATAAAACAGCTTCAAAAGACCTGAGTTGTTGCTTTTTTTTTTTAAAGTGAGTGTACATGTAGCCATATTTCAAACTATTTTCTTCATATCTATAAAAGTTTTTTTAGTTTCTTTAGGAAACTCACTGCTGATGCTCATCCTTTACTACTCCACTTCTCACATGATGCTTTAATATGGGATATTTCCAAGGGACATCCTGAACCCTCTTGTACAACTAGCAGAGTGTTAATGAGGTTAGGAAAATGACTTTTCAATTCTATTCAGGAAAGGAAAAGAAAGATGGAAACTAACCTGTGCATTTATCACATAAAACAATCTGTCACTGTAAGCAGAATTTTTGAAGTAATACATTTAGGATTGGATAACCATCATTTGAAAAATATGAGCAAAGAAAGAAAGCAGTGGCGAGTGAGGGCCATGGGCTGAAATTCAGTTTCTGATATTGGGTAATGCCATCACTTCTGGCTTCTTTGCCCATAAGTTTCTATTTGAATTCAACTATCTTAATTTTGTATGGAAGTGTCAGTCCAATCTTCACTTTTTGGAAGGGTGGGTTATTCCTAAAAGCTAACACATTTCTTCAGCTTTGGTTTCTTTTTTACAAGTAGAAGGGTAAAAATAAAGTTCTGTACAATGTGCTGCATACAGATATTTTCCAAAAATAGCAGCTTGTGCATTTTCTGCATAGAAGAAGAATACACTAAATAAGGAAAAGTTATGGAAAATTGAGACAACTGTTTTAACAATATTTAATGACTTATACTGGGTTTTAATAGTAGGATATAGATAAGGGATCTGGAGAGGAGTTAACTACTGAGAAATACCTTAGGGAAAACAAATTAATAGCACAGTTGTAGAAGTTTTGTTTTTAAAAGAGTTTCAGTACCAAAGTCTATTATAGAAAATATATTAAAAATTATTTTTGTTGTTTACATTTAAAGCTGTGATACATTTTTGAATCATTCTCTAAGGTAGGCATTAGGAAAAAGATTTTTAGATGATTGTATCAACACCTTCTTTGTTTATTAAACAGGTAGACTAATGTAGAACAATTACTTTATTTGTGAGTTTGACTTTTGAAAGACAGTGAAGTAGTTTTACTGTGGTAAGAGTGTAGGATGTTTTCTTACCTGCATATAAAACAAAGGTAAGCAGACAGAGTTTTTTCCATTAAAACAGGAAAGTTAAAAAAAATAAAGGTGTGAAGGATTCTTTCCTCACTTCACTGGAAGATAAGCTATAAATCTGCCACTTCCTTGAGGTAGGTCAAATTGTAGAAAAAATCTATTTATGTGATACCAGGACAGTTATTCCTGAATATCAGCATCTAGAGGAGATCAAAGGTTACATGGAAGGAAGATGATCTTTATGTGAAGGCTGGGAAGCCACATGCTTTTCTAAGTGTTTATGTAATCTGAAGTTTTATAATTTACTTAGAGTTCATACTCCAAGGGAAACCGTAATATACATAATCAGTCTTGGTGTTTTTTCCCAGGTAAAAACTGACAAGACAGGAGGAAATGGCCCCAAGTTGCACCAGGGGAGGTTTAGATTGGATGTTAGGAAAAATTTCTTCATTGAAAGAGCGATTAGGCATTGTAACCAGCTGTCCAGGGAGGTTGTAGAATCACTATCCCTGAAAATGTTCAAAAATCCTGTGGAGGTGGCACTTAGGGACATGGTTTAGTGGTGAACAGGGTGGAGATGCTGGGTTGATGGTCGGACTTGCTGACCCTAGAGGTCTTTTTTCAAACTTAATGATTCTGTGAGTCTGTATTTAATCCTTTTGTGGGTCTTTCTGTTGATGCTTGGTTAATTTATCACCTATACTGGATTAGACAAAGCGTGGTGTTGCTGCTGCAATAAATGAACAAAAATGAATCTCATGTTTCTCTTGGCCACCTGGGGTTAACAAATCCACACCCTCTTCAGAAGAAAAGATCTGCTTTGAGGCAACTCAGCAATCTTTAACAGCCCCTTTCTCACTTTGATTTTTTTGGCCAAACTTGCTTTCTCACACTTATGCACATATTGGCTCTCTTACAGTCATGTGTTACTGACAACATGATTGCTTGCAGTGAGTGCTTCCATTGTGGGTAGTTCTGATAAACAGAATAAATATCTGCCAGGTACGTGCTGCAAACAGTTCCTTGGGTAACTAATCTGTAGTCCTGTGCATTGTGTGTGGTGAGCTAAATTGCTCAAAAGTAATTTGAAATCATGCAATGAGAATGGCAAACTGCCTTAACCAGTAAGCAGAAAACAGCAAATAAATCCTGTGCCTGAAATCATACTCTTTTACCCTTTACCATAACACTCACACCTCTAAGTCAGCATGTCCATTTCCACCTCCTCCACTCTAAAGAACCATTTCCTAATGGTAAGTGTTTCTAACTAGCTTTTCTAAGATTTGAGCATGTGTCCTAAGCTGGACAGGAGTGATAGTCATAGAGCTGTTTGCTTTGCCTGATTTGTATTTTCTTTAGCCCCAGGAAAGTGATGTGAAACATGAAGTAATCTGACTGGGACTGCAATCTCAGCAGCCATCTTAACTTTGCCCTTTAAGCTGATCCACTTAGTAGGAAGGAATGCAATAGTCACAAGAAAAGAGATAGCACAAGTGACACAGTGACTTGCACAGCTTAAGCATGCCTGCAGAAGTACTGCTGGCCTCTACTCTCTGCATGCAGCAGCATTTGTGCAATTTGCATTCAGCTGTCAGTGACAGCCCAGAGAAGAAGACCTGACTTGAACAAAAGATTACTGAATGCTGTTTTCACCTTCTCTTTGCATTTTAGGATAAAGGACACCAGTTTGTATCACTTGACATTAGCTCTTTGCTGTACCCATTTAATTTAGCCAGGAAAATTACTTAGCTAAGCTTCTGTAGCTGTCAGCAGAGTGTTTTCCCCGATTACAATTCAGACCCTCTTTGCCTTTTGCTTTGAATTGCCTTTTTCATTGACTGCTGGGGGAGCTGTCTCTGTTTTGGAGACAAAACTTCAGGAGGAAACACTCTGGAATAAATGTCTCCTCCAAAGGGAAAAGGGCCCCCCCTTTTCCTTTGCCAGTAAGACAAGTGGGTCACAGCAAGTGAAAGTGGAAAAAACCAAACTGTTTATTAGCACCAAAAAAAACCCCAGGGTAGAAGAAGAAGAAAAAAAAGCTCAAAATACACCAAGATCCTTGAGACACCCAGGCTTGGACCAGCCGGGGCCACCCCCACAGGCTGCCTGGACCGGTGAGGAGGGAAGGGAAAAAGAAGAAGAAAAACCAACAGGACCTTATGCCAGCTAGCCAGAACACAAAAGAAACCCCAAAACCAGCACAGCACTCCTGGTGCACTCCCTCCCGAGCCCTGCCGAGCCCCCTGAGCCCTTAGGCTTGAGCCTTAAAACTGCCCCAAACTCGGTCCCATGGCCCTGGCCCCAGGTCCATCCTAAAGGCACTGCATCCTTGGGCACTGAGTGGAAGGTTATGGAATAAAGTGGCTTCATAATGTCACCCCAGGACAGGAACTTTGCCATGTCATGTATTTGCCAAAGCAGACCCTCTCACCAAGTGTCCAGCCTGGTAGGTTTTAGCTGAGCAGTGATGACTGCTTGGTTGGCCCCCTTGTAGGCAAAGGTGGGATTACTTAACGTGCTGGTTTGCCTTAGAAGTGTCAATTCCTTTTAAGTGAGGCAGTTCTGAGGGCACAGAAAACTTCTGTCAAATTAGGGAAGTGTAGTAACTTGTAAAAGAATATAGCTTGATAATCCTACACAGCATACAGTCTGGCTTTAGGGGCCTTCAAGTTAAGCAAGTGCTGAGTTAGGTATTTCAGGACTGGAGCTCTGGATTTGGTATTTCTACCTTAGCTCTGTAGCTGGAGGCCAAGGTTGCCTCTACTGACTTTGTGCTCTGATGTTTTAAATTTGCAGTCTGAATTTTAATACTAGAATATCTGGACCCAAGCTATCTGAACCAGCATTTATTCCCATAACATGTATTTCATGGCAGCATTTACATTGTTGCTGTCAATATTTTAAATTTATTCTTCAGGTCCTTGTCTTGCTCTGGGAAGTTGGGATGAAGTTTTTGAGTTTTGTGATGTGCTGGGCTGTTTGCTGTATGATATTGTGTCTTCCAGGTGTGATGCAAGATAGATTTTCTAAATAAGGAAGGGACAGGGGAAAAAAAAAGATGTTAATTTTAGGCTTGCTAAGAAACTCAGATAAATGAATGCGTCAAATAGAAAAGGACAAAATTAAAAGGAAAAAGACATTGGATTTTCAAGGTTCTCAGAGGGCATTAAAACAATAAAAATGAAAAATAATAAAATTATAAGAACTGCTCTTTTAAAGAATCTCTTTAAAACATTAATTGGGTGCTAAAAGTGAACACACATGCGCAATACTTCCTTTTAACAGCAGTAACCTGAAATGACCACCTGCTCTCTCTGAAGCCTTCAGAGTGCTTGTCCCCTTTGCAGCTCCTTTCCTTTGATACACTTTGACAGAAGAATCAAGGCCTGTGGCTGCTCGAGGTGTGGCTTGGGAGCTGTAAGCTCCTCATCAGTTTGTGATCTATTTTTTAAGACGTGGCATTTTTCCTCTGAATGGCATCCTGCTGGTGTTGTGTAGTTAATCTGCTGGAGTTGTATAGGTTCATGTGCCGGTATAACTTCTTTTGTTGGTCAGAGGCAGGGTTAGTAATGATAATAAATGAACAGCATTTTATGAAAATGTCAGATACTGTCAACTGTGAAAACCGTGTTTATATTGCTTATTTATTTATTTATTTAGAAAAACATTAGGAAAATACCATGATAGTTATAAAACTACACTGTTTATCTTTGACTAACATGTGCCTGAGGAGGGGGAACTGTGGAATGGAAAACTGAGTAAGAGAACTGGTTACTACTGACAAGATGGGAGAGAGCAGGAGGAAGAACATTAAAATTGTGTGTGGCTTGTAGGAGACAACTAAATAAAACAAAAATAACGTCACAGAATCATAGAGTGATTTGGGTTGGACAAGACCTTAAAGACCACTTATTTCCAACCCTCTGCCATGACAGGGATGTCTTCTGCTAGACCAGGTTGCTCAGAGCCCTGTCCAGCCTGGCTTTGAACAGTTCCAGGGATGGGACATCTGAATCTTCCCTGGGCAAGCCGTTCCAGGACCTCACCACCCTGACAGTAAAGAATGTTTTCCTAATATTTGTTCTAAACCTCCTCTCTTTCAGTTTGAAGCCACAACCCAAATATTAATGCAATTAATCTTTTTTGTCAGCTGAGAACCAGTTGAAAATAGTAATGGTTGCTTGGACTCTGGATTTCTAACAAAGAGTCCAAGCAACAATTCTAACATGAAAGCACTGTACAGACCTGTTACTGCCACAGTTACAGTCTGAGATGAGCTTAAGCTACAGAGAGGGCAGGCAGCTCCCTAAGGACAGCAAATGTACCACTCGTGTGCTGAGTTCAGAGCCTGAGCAGTGCCAGAGGTCCAGGTTGCCTGGCCTGGGGCTTAGAAGGGGATGTGAGCAGAAGAAAGGGAGGATGGCCTTTTGAAAAAGGCATCTGAAAAGTTGTTGTGAAAAATGAGTTTGAGCTGCTGTTGCAGTCCAGTTTCAGAAGGATGGGGTGGGGTGGAGTGGCTCATGTGAAAGATTTTCTTTATCTTTCCCTAGAGCTGCACAATACATGCTGAAGCTATAGTTTTCTTTGGGAAGGTGGTGGTTATTTCCTCTAAAAGACAACTGCTTTTCAACAGCAGGTAAAAAATAAGACATGTTAGAAATAAGACATGTTGTACTCTTACTGCTATGTAGATGCTGTTATAGGCCCAGTGTGGCCCTCAGGCTGGCCCTGCCTCAGTTTCCCCTTAAAACTTTTAATTCTCTCTCCACAGGACAAGTAAAAAATTCTTTACCAATAGTGTATTTAACAAAAAAAAAAGGTGCTTGACATTGGATTTATATTTTCCATAACAGGCGAGTGCCTACATAGGAGAGTGCCTCTAAGTTGAGGATTAGTCATTTAAGCTTTCCAAATGCAATTTAAATTGTAAATGTAAACTATCAGAAGGAAACACCTGTAAGTATTAAATCAGACAGCACTGACTTTCAACTATATCAATAATTTGTAACAGGACAATGAATTTGTACCATCCAATCAAAACAAATAAAGAGTATCTTCTTATTATCATAAAGGCAATAAAAAGACTTGCGTAGCATCCTTTAGCTAATTTGTCTTTCATTCTGCACCATAAAGATAACAAAGTGTGCTGTTCTCTTAGAACATATTGTTTTACTCTCTATATTTTTCATCACTGTAGTCTGGAGTATATTGTTTTTTAATTTGCTGATGGAAACCGTCAATTAGAATTAGCTTGAGTGCTGTGGGAGGATAAAGACAATAGATATGAAAGGAACAGAATATTATCTAGCATAAATTAATGATGCATTTATTGTGCATCTCATTAGCCTGGTGCAGGGCTTATTCTATGAGTAAATAACTTACTGTTGTATCAAAAGCTGGGAGAGTAGGAGGATTTGGTTGGGGAACCATCTAATTATAGTCACTCATCTTAGAATGAAGGACTCCACTCCTTTGATAAAAATCTGATTAAAAGAAACAATATTTTTCCAAATGTCAACATGTTATACACCGTTGCAGCCTGTGCAAATATATTCTGACACCTGTGTCATTTCCTGAGCCTGTCTGAGGCTTGTAAAACTTTCTGTGGAAAAAAACCCCAAACTCACAACTTAGGAAAGACTAACTGCCTTAAACTTTCTATAACTCTTAAAAATGCTTTCCATTTGGAGTTCCATGAGCCTGCATGTAACTATTTCCAATTGTGGGAAAAAAATTCTCCCTCATTATGGACCCCAACCTTCTAATACTTTGCTAACATTTTGATTATGCTGGTTTTCTACTTCTGTAATCAAGCCAGTTATTAAAAAAAGGATGAAGCCAGAGTTCCAGCTACTGTCACTGGCAAGAGTGAAAATTTGTTGCTTTGCAAAGTCTGAAAATACATATGTGCCTTAGTAAGTGTCTGTTCAAAGGTTTTTTCTTTGTGGACCCATGGATAGATCCTGGACACTTAACTCTGTAGGACAGTTAAGAAACAGGATGCATTCCTATCCCTCTGTGTTCCAGACAGTAAGGAAGGAGGGTGGATGCATGCAGAGAATTTTATTTTCATGTGCAAGTCTGTTTAATGTAGATAGGTGTATTATTAATTCTGTGTGTTTGTATTTTAGAAGGTTTCAAATACTAAGATTTTCGAAACTTTAATTTTCTTTAAATGCAGGAACCCAGAAAAGGACAATAAAATTGATTATTTTTTTTTCCCCCCAGAAATGACCTGATCACCAATGGAAAAGTTCTTAACTAGCTACAAAATGTTCTCTGTGAATCACTAATAATGTGCCATTCTGAGTTCTCTAATGTACAGTGGGTTGTTTTCAATCTTAGGAAGAAGGCAGAACTTTTGAAGATTTACCATCTGCTTGCAAAAAAGCAAGCAAAAAAATTAAGTTGTGCAACTGAGTCAGCTGGAATTAATTAAAATAGTCAGATCAACGTGTAGTCCTTTCTGCCATCCACTGTGCTGTAGGTATGTAATTTCTAATTAATGTTTAAAATGCAGTTCACTTTTACTTAATATTTAATTCATAGCTATAAGCAAAGTATATAATCTAATGATAACATGAATAATATCTCCATCAAAGAATATGCCACCTTCAAAGTATGTGAAAGAGGAAATACAAAGGTGGTTTTGTTCTCTTTTATAATAAAAATAAATATTTCAGAAGCTTATTTGTTTCATCTTCAACTAAACTAAAATTTTATGTGAGATGAGAGCAGCAGAGTAAATGGGGCAGTAATATTTTTTAAGACGAAACTTGCAAAACATAAAGTCTGAAGTATGTGACAACTCCATGCAAGCTGACAATTTCTGAGTATTGCCTTTGAAATCCAACTGTTGTGCCAGATCCCTGACTTTATGAAGAAGAAAATGACCTCTTCACTGTTGAGATTTATTTAATCAGGACTGTAAAATTTGGGTCTGGCTCATCCAAAACTAGTCTGCACTTTGTAAGGCAAGCTAACAAATTCCTTAACTAGAATTAGATTAATTTGATTATTCATGGGAGTGTTGAACTGGAATTAATAATAATAATAAAATAAAAAAGAGAGAGAGAGAAAATTAAAAAAAAAAAAAAGAGAGAAGAATTCCTTAGGCTTCTCTGGATAAATACACAGTGTAATTGTTTTAATAAAAGCAAGAGAACAGAGTCAATTGAACCATGTTTGCTGTATGGAAGGAAGAGAAGAAACACCTCAGAAACATCATATCTGGTCATTTAGAGAGAACAAAATACAGGTTTGTATCTCTTAAAAAATTTAATCTGAGCATGGAGCATTTCTCCCTCTTATGAGGGAGAACAACCCTGACTTTGTGCTTGGGAGTATAAAGGGTCATAAAGCACTGCATTATGTCTTGAAGTACTTCTGAGCTTATAGTTTTATCTCACAAACTATTTACTGTGTAAATCTGAATGAAGAATTTTGTTCACATTGGATTTCCAGGTGGTGGGAAGGAATGAGGTAATTTTGGGCTTTTCGTTCTGATTATGCCCTTCTACTGGATGAAAAATAGGGGTCATATTTAAAAATGAAAAACAAAAGGATAAAAGAGGTGTAAGGATTTCTTTATTTCTATTGTGACTTTTCTGTCTAGCTTGTCTGTCTTGCCACTTTAGAGAGTCTGCTTGAATCAGTCATATGGCCAGTGGTTTAGAAAGTGTATTAAGCATTTGATTTGTTCTTAAAGAGCCACATATAGGGCCCTCTATAAATCGTCAGACCCAGCCTTAAAAAGAATCTCTAGAAGTGTAGGAACAAATTTTAGCAATATGTTCCAACCTTGCAAATTTTTTAGGTTTGCATTCTTCTTCACACAGAAAGTTTAATAAGGGGAGAAAAAAAAAAAAACCCTACCTGTAAATATCGAGTCTTAAAATTTAGAAAAAAAAAGTGATATATGAAAGTCTATTTTGATAACAGGCTGTGTGGAAGAAAGAGAATAAATAATGAGAGCTGTGCTTAAAGTGGCAGCCTTAGATTCAGTGTCTCTCTAGGAATGACAGGCAGCCCTGACTTCTTGTTATTCAATGACAGATGAGGCTGGTGATGCCTTATCACAAACTGAAGCAACATTGGTTTAATCATTAATAAAGCAGTGGTAAATTTCTGCCAACACAGACAAATTTTAAAACAAGCTTTAGGTTTGGGCTTGGACACGTGCTAATTTGAGTAAATGGCTACATGTTGAAGGAAGAAGCAGGGGGAAGCAGCAAAAATGTTGGAAAACTAATCATCATCCTCAGTGAATAAGTACAATTGCCTGCAGGTGTTCAGATATTTCACTGCTGAACACTGAAGGCAGTAGGAAAAAGCTTCCAATCCCATACGTGTTACAGAAGACTGATAAAATTTATTCCCTCTCTTGAGACTGAAGAAATGTAATCAAGCAAGGAAGTGCTCTTTGAGCAGGCAAATCACAGTGGCAGAAACAGAAGAAGAAAATGGAACGAGAGTACATGAATTTTCGTGGTTGGGTTGTGTGAGTGAGGTTTTAGAGACAGCATTGACACCGTTATTTCACTTGAGACTAAGAGTTCATAGATGTTTCTCTGATATTGGGTTAAAAATCAGACTCTCTGCATAACAAATTTATTTTCCATGTTTTTTTTTGTGTCTGTCTGGTTATGTAGATAAGGTACTGCTGAGAAATAGGAGTTGAGTAGTGCAGAAAATCCTGCTCTCATCCAGGCTCAGGCACGTGTTTCTGAGTGCCACCTGCTGGCTTTGGCCTCTCACACAGCCTCAGTATGCAGGGATTTGTCTGAAAGTGCATGAGCAGTGCCATTTCCTGGGTACATCCTTGGAGAATACAATTCTGGCATGCCTGTCAGCTGTCTCAGGGACATCCAGACCAAAGGACAGCAACTGTGTATGCACTCCAAGGCTTTCCTAGTGTTCATGTTTCACTGGATGAAACTCTAGGTTTCATCCAGTGCTGCTCATCTTCTCTGCTCTTCTCATGATATAAAGGCACTAAGAGAAACAAAAGAGGGAAAAAAAGATGAAAAATGCTTATTATTCTGAATAGGAAAAGTTTATCTTGAAAACATGCTGCCTGCATCAACGTGTGAGAGCACTCTTGTTGAACTATCTATTCTTGTGTCCAGGCATAGTCAAATAGGCAGTAAAATTCATGCTCATGTTAATGAATCTCTAAAGGACTTTACCTTCAGAATCCCATCCACCATTTCAGCATTGCATGTGTGCCCTGTTTAAAAGAGGAGAGAACAGGCAAGTGGTAGAAATGCATCTTGTGGAAATCTAGGTCTGTGATGACTATTTGGCTACAACTGCAGTCTTAGCTACATGATTGGGGTGTTGATAAAGCAAAATACAGCTTGTTCCTTGAAAGGGTGTGCTGTGAACAGACGCTGTCTTCCACTGGATGGGAAGTGCCATGATGAAAAGCACTTGTTTATTCTCCTGACTCCCACAGAGACCAGGCAGGAGTAAAGTGACTTGTAACTCAAATCCGTGTAACTCCCAGTGGATTGCTATTTACAAACTGCCAGAAGACAAGCTGTCTCTCCCAGTGGCATTCTCGGAGGAGGCCTCCGTGTTATCTGTGACATTCATTACACATGTGCCTGCACAGCACCTGTCAGTCACTCTCAGCCACAGAGACAACCAGCACTTCCTGACACGTTCAACGAGTTAGCTGAACAAATTTAAAAATACAGAATGTTGGAATTGTGTGAGTTATGGATAAGTAAGAAAGCTGTTGTAATGTAGACAAGCATGTTCTAAGCTCTAGACTCTCTGTTCAGTGGTTTTGTATTTTTGCAGTCCCTATTCAGGTGTCTCTGTTTTGAAAGTATTTGAGAAATACATTCCTTTGTTTTTAAGCACCATTTTAAGCACTGAGAACTTAAAATGTGGTATGGTATGATTTGAGTTTTATTTGGTGTGTGCGGGTTTTGGGTTTGTTTTCTTTATTTTTTTTTTTCTGTTTTAGTAACTAGAAAATTTTTAGTTTGCTTTTTTTTCTTTTTGTTTTGTTGTTGTATCTTGCCCAGAGCTATGAACACAGACAGAGTGCATGGCCCTGTGGCAGTTGCAAGGAAATCCACCTCTTTTTCCTGAATCCTCTACTGGTTTTGACAGAAGTTTTATCAAACTAGGGATGTCTTGAGTGAAATGTGTCAGAGTCAGTGATTTGGTATTTTTAATGAAATTTTTTCAGCAGTTGAAAACTAGCCTGGCTTATAGGGGAAGAGAAAGCAGCTGTAATACATAAAGAAACAAACAGGAAAAAAAAGAAAGTTCATAGCAAAGAAAAAAAATGAATGTAAATGAGAAGTTAGGAATTGAAGACATCTATAAAGGATGCAGAAAGACACGAGAAGAAATGGCCATTTAATTCATTTGAAAAGTTTTTTTAAGTGAAAAAAATCTAGTAAACCTGATGCTGGCTTGTCACTAAGTGTAAAAGGCAGAAAGGTATGTAATAATACAGGAAAAACAGAGGTAGTCAACAAATATTTCTGTTATGTGTTTAACCAACCCCGTTTCTGAATTATGTGTTAACCTATCCAGTTTTTCTTGTGAAGATACCAAATTTCCCAGCTCAGGTGTGTTCAGTGATCTCCCCTGGGTGGATTTAGGAGGGCACAGAAAAGTGCTGCCAGGGAAATTGTTGATTAAGAAGAAGTAGGTAGGGGTCAGCAGTAGCAGAGAAGCTGTAAGGTGGTAAATAATAAGAAATAAGGGAGACGAAAATTACTTAAGTAAAGATTTGGGATTTTCAAGGTTTCATTTTGAACAGATTTTCATTTGTATCTAGATACTTTTCTCCCTAATCTGCCAAATTTGCAGCTGTCCCTTCAAATACCTAGAGTTCCTCAGTAGTTGTCACCCCAGGAAACAAACAACTTTGCCTTTTTTGTGTTTTAGAAGACTGATGTTCTCTTCTTGCAACCCTTTTTACTCTCCAAGCAGGCATCTCATCTGCTGCTCCCTTATTGTCTAACTTGCTGGCTTTCCAAAGTGGAACTTGATACAGGTTCTTGCATAAAATTCAAAGTTAGTGCTGATCCAGAGTGCTCCTCTTGGTTCTCTGTGGAAAAGGAACAGGGTGATAGCAATATGATGATGCTGAAGCTGAAATACCTTGTTTCAACAATTAATAAAGATGAAAATGGGCCTAACCTTGGACCTCTTAAAATCAGCATTTCTGTATAGTATGTCCAAATGTTACAGAAAAATAGTCCCAGAGGACCACTGCCATTGTTTTTCAATAAAACTGACACTGGAAAAATCCAGAAGAGGAGAGGAAATCTATTGTTGAGCCAATACTTTGAAAGGGTGAAAGAGGTTACAATGGTAATTATAGGCCTGTCAGACTGACATGCATCTAAGGCAAAATAATGGCATGGCTGATATAGGACTCAATTATAAAGGATGAAATAAGGGTAATAATAACTGTTAGACTTGTGGAAGACGGATCCCGTAAAGTTGATATGACACCTTTTTGATGAGATTACAGTTTGGGTTGATAGGTCTTGGAGAGCAGTTGAAGTAAGGGAGGCTTTTTTTATGGGGAAAGGGGACTTGGGAGGGCAAAGAATTTTGATTAAGCAGCTAGAAGAGTACAAAGTCATCTCAGTACATACTGTATGCATGAAGAGTGGCTAAATGAGTGATGAGTAATCATCAAGCAGTCACAGGTCTTGTGGTCTTAGTCAGGGGTGGCCAGACAGTATTCCAGGGCTTGTCAGTGGCCTGGAATAAACACCATCAATGTGCAGATGATGCAAGGACCTTCCTTGAGTCTCTCTGTGTTTGTGTGAAGCAAGGTGAAAATGTTTTCAAGTACTTCAGGGATATTTTGCAGTCCTCTAATAAATACAGGTGTGTCTAAAATTCCACCAATCCTTGTGGTAATTCTGTCAATTAGAAATAATGCTTTGCAAAAATGTGAATTTTAAAATAATATTTACTATTATTACCTCTGCCATATGAATATACTGATTAATTATAGGCATTTCATTTATTTTTTCACTATGACTTCCTCCACCTAAATTTTTTTTCCTCCTTGGTAAAATGTGTTGAGATCTGCTGATGAGATGGTGTCTGTTCAATAATATTGCAAGCAGAAATATTTTATCCGATGCTGTAGCACCAGTCTTTAGAGAATTTGAATTGTAGACAATCTTCAAAGATATTTTCCTTTGTCATCATTGGCCTTTTTCTAAATTGCATGGAATGAAGATCCTGGGAGTACAGGCAGTGTAAAGGAGAGTTCCTTGAGGTTAAAAAACCCAACTACTCCAACTACTTTGGAAAACTGTCATTTCTAAACATTTTTTCTGCACAATTGTTAATCTTTTTGCTCAGTTCAATACTCTTGTTCTTGGGTCCCACTCTACAGCACACAGCCTTCCTTCTCACTGAAGCTGAATTATGTTGTTATTTTGATCAGCTCAGATGAGTAGATATAAAATTAATAATATTAACAATATCTTATTGGACCTTCATTATTCATATATCTTTTTAAATATTTAATGGATATACCAGATGTCTGAATTATATTTGTTCTGTCAAAGGCTGTAAGGGAAGTAGTCATACATTATAAATTCCAAAATTGTATATTATTATTATTTTTATTCTTATTATGTTCTCTCTTATCAGAGAGAAATCATTTTGTTCATTCTTCACGTATCTGTGAACATCAAAAAATCTCTCTCTCTGTAATGAAGAATTGTTGTTTATTGTTTGGCAGTTCAGTTTAGACATACTACACTGTAAATTGGCACATTTCTTTCCTACTCATTAGCAGGAGTCTCTTTAGTCTCCTCTTTTTCTGCTTTTTTTAATAATCAGAATATCCCACTTTTCCAGTGGGACTTTGCCTAAGATTGAGCAAAGAATAAAACTCACATCAGACAGGCTGGACTTATAATAATGCTGAAGAAGTAATATAACATGAAAAATGGGATCTTGCTGCTCTACATATGGTTTTAATTACTGTAGCTTTTGGAGTCTAATTAAAAAAAAATACACTAGAATTCAAAAAAATACACTAAGGAATGGAACTAATGTTGAAAAATCTGCTTTGTCTTTTGAAATAGAAGTATTCTGGTCCAAACATGGTTTAAATAATCTGCTGTCTAAAAATTGTATTAGGAACTGTTTATTGAATAGGAGATTTTGATATTTCTTATTAATAAAAATATGGATTTTAAAATTTCTTATGTATCTTTGCATTTCTATTTTTACCATATTGGCAAAATAATAAAAATGGTTTTTTAGCTATTTGATCACCACACTGATCATCAAAGGATCATATTGTAGCCATATAAGAAATCTCTTTTTTTTTTTCTCCTTGCTCCTTTTATTAACTTGGAGTTTTTGAGTTAGTGAATGTAAGTGAAAAATCTAAGAACCAAGACTAAATATTTCCTCTGAAGTATAACCAAATGAATTCATAAATTTTTATGACAGTTTCTAGAAATACCATCCTTATTTGCCACCAGATTTAAATAACTTTGGAATTCAAACACATCTTTAACCAAATGTCAGTTTAATTTGCTGATGTTGTACGGTTGGAGTATTTGCCCAGATTTGTCTTTTAGTTAAGGATGGTCAATATATGAGAGAAAATAATGTTTAAGTTGATTATGAAGAGATTAAACAACATTAGGATGTGGTCTTTTTGATGTGTTCTTGCTGCAGTGGTGGTGCAGAGGTGATCTCTCCAGCCCTGTTAAAACAGTGTGCTAGGGACCTATACACAGTTAACCGAGGGTTGATCATGTTCAAATTTATATAAAATCTGTTAGAAGTGTCCTTTTTCTTCATCAGGACTTGGATCAGGTCCAGTGATGTTAACACAGTTAGAATGTCTTTGTACCCTACAAGCAGCCTAAAACATACTCTTGAGGAGTTTGTTACTTTTATTCTTACTTGCTGTGGATTCTGCCAAAATATGATTGTACTTTGCATACCTAAGCCATCTGAGTCTCTTTTTCTTCTCAAAACCTCTTTATGTCAGGCAAACAATATGCTACACATTTTAGGGAGGCATAAACGTTTTAAAAGCTGTATGAACAATGACACTTGGAGAGTACCTTTATTCAGGTATTGTTTGTCTGTCTCTCAAGCCTTGAGTGAACAGAGTTTACACTTGTAAATGTCTTGGTGTGCCTGTGCCACAGTGATTTACCTTTGGGCACATGAGAGAAGTTAATCAAAAGCCCCCAGCTGAACTTGGCTGTTCCTGCATCCTAGGTCAGCCTCCTTAACCACCATGCCATTCCTGCTGCTGTGCTGGACCTAACCTTGGTATCAGAGATGGGATTATTTTCATAGGCTAGCTGGCTCACTTGAGTACATAAGCAAGACATGTTTCAGCTTAAACCCATTTCTGAGATTAGAAATAAAACAAGACTGTGTTTGCATGTGCCCTTTCATTTCTTGATTACCTTGCAATCCAGAATAAATATCCTAAAAATTTTTAAAGCTCACAAGTATAGCTGACTCAAAAAGATAATAATTTAACACTGAGGGATTTGCTGTCCTAGTTCTCTCCTATTATATATCTGCATTATTAAGTATTGGGAAAATGACAGGACTGGGGGAACCTCTGATTTTTGAAACAGAGGTAATTCTGAATATACTCACGTTACTCTGACAAATTTCTGACCTCATTATGAATAACTGTGAGATTCTTCTGGTTTCCTCTGCTAGAAAGATGCTACATGATTGCTGCCTTTCCTTGCTGGTGAACCACTGAACAATCCTAGTATTTCTTCTTTTTGAGGGCAGAGGTGAAAGCTGTCTGATTGCTTGTCTGCTAACCCCTCCCCAGTAGCTTTTGATCCAGCTGTTTGGCTTCATCTAGTTTGGAACAAAGGTAGGAGTATTGAAAGTGCAAGTTCCTTGAAAACCCAAAGCTGTGAAGAAAGAGCAAAAGTGTTTGTCCTCTCTGTGCTCTAAGGGAAGTCCAGAAAGTTATGTACTCTGGTTGGCTGCAGGCAGCATGAAAATAATTGTCTGGTGACTGCATGTGCTGTCCATTGGCGAGTGGAAAAGTCACAGGGATGCTTGTAAAGGTGGTGTGGAGCAAAATGGAGTAAAAAAGGAAGCCATGAGACAGTAGATGACTTTATGGCAGTAGAAATATAAGGGGAAGTGAAGAAAAACATCAATGAGAAAATCTGCCTCATTAGTCTCTCTGAGCTCAGAAGTTCTCTGGAAGTGCTAGTCCATGGTAGTATTGTAACAATGAAGCTATTTGAATGATAAAAACACACTTCTTGATATTAAAAAAAGAAAAATATAGTGCTGTGAATGGGTCTTGGTGGGGGAAGGAGAAATGCAGAACAGAACTTATGTCATTCTAGACTGTAGAAACATAAATTAGTGAAATTAGATTCCAGAGAGATCATTTTGAAATGACTGCTGGGTTTTTGGGGATGGGGCTGTGAGAATGTGTGCTCCAGTGCAGTAAGGCATTGTGTATGCCACTGCAGTAATGCAAGGCACTCTGAAAGTCAGGCTGCTGCATAATTCAGATCACTCTTTTAAAAATTCCTTCTTGTTAATGGAGCTCTTCACATCTTCCTGCTGCAGAGTTTGTTATACTTTGCTGTAAAAAACATTTTTTCATCTATTTTTTTAAAAAGAGAAAATATCTGCATAAAAAATTAAGCAGGAATAAATGTTGTTTTTACCAGTTATAGGAATCTAGGTAGGTTAGCTGAGTAGTGGAGTAGTTTCCAGTGTAACAGTATAGCATTCCCCTGACCTCTGAGCTGTACAGTCAGTTCCTGGGAGTCTAGTTCACAAGAAAATGCTGCAAGCACACTGGAATGACCCATGGTTTTGACAATTGCACTGACCATTCAGACTGCTCTGATCTTTCAAATCAGTCTTTCCATGCTTTCCTTGCAATGTCAAAAAAAGCTGTAGAGATCTAATCCAAATTTAAGTTGTAAACATCTTTTGTAAAATGCTGTTTATATCACGCCCCAGCAGAAAAAGCATTTTTGAGTATCAAAATTTTCCTGTTAAACTTGACTAGAATTTGTATTCTACATTTGAGATTTGAAATCTCTGGATGGTTATGCCTTGGAAATGAAAAGGGGAGTAAGGGATTTTAAGAGGAGAGTGGCATCATGAATAGTGAGTGTAACACACAGAGCAGCACAATAAAATACAGCCACAGCGTTTCTCTGGGTAACTCACAGATGCTCTGGTGTAACCTTGGTGGGAAGTAATGTAAATATTTTCTCATTCAGAATGTCCCAGTTTTCATCCATTAACTGGAAAGTGGTAAAGTTAGGTGTAACTGCCAGTGAGAAACACCTGACTAGTGTTGGTGACTGCATTTGGTGTGGAGGGAAGAAATTTGCCATTCCCACTTGCGGAGGTGAACAAAGAACTCCATCGGATTGGGATGGAACTGGGGCAGATTAATGAGGTCCCTGAGCAGCCAGTCAGGGACTTCTGAGCTCTCTGCTGTGCTCTCTCACTCTCTTCAGAGCCTGCACGAAGCAGTGGCCAGACTCTGCTCAGTATGTGATAAAACTCCCAGCTAAACCAATACTATGCATATCTGAAAATCCATCCAAAATGTTCATCAGTGATTATTCTGGAACATGGATAATGAAAACTATTTGCTGCTAAGGACATGAAATATATTCTTCAAGACATTTCTAGCTGTTGTTCTCCACAAGTTCAGCATATACTTGTTTTAATACAACAGGCTTGTCTGGTACTTTAAATTCAATGCAGTAAAATGCGATAGGTATTATTCTGTCTGCATTTGCTGGTGAAAGTGCATGCACATCAGAGATAAAAAAATAAAATATTAATTATTTTTAAATACATGCAATTTTCCACCTGGGGACAGAAAGACGGAAAAATGCTAGTCATGTAGCTTAATGCACTAATAGAAAGGCACTCCAGTACCACACTGACATTAGAGACATTAGAGGTATAAAAGCCTCATTAGAATATTTATAACTGGTAGCTTGTAAGCAATCCAGACAAAAGAACGTGTCTTTAGGCTTTTGTAATGTATTGCATACATTTACAGTTGTGTATAAATAGTTATTATTTAGAATACATTCCTTAAAATATGAAGGTATTTTCAATGCACAATATATGGCATAGCTGTGGATCAATTATTACAGTGCTTTTTTCTTCTTTCTTTCTTTGGTTTTTAATTTTTTTTTTTTCTATTTTCTCCCACTGGCTGCATAGCTGGCTCCATGGCTATCTATTATTAAAGATGTAAGAGAGGAACATTTTAGTTTTCTCAAAAAACCACAGCTGCCATACTAGAAATATATCCTTATATTTATTCTCTGAATTCAACTTAGTATTAGAAGAATGTTTATTCCTATGCATTATTCCACCCAGTTGAACAGAGAAATGTGATGATAATGATGACGTACCTGGAAATATCACAGCGGTCTTTCAATAAATCTGCTTATATGTCATGACAAAGTCATTTAATTTCAGGCAAATGTGCCTAGAGTCATTCAGTTCATTTTGTTTGAAGTTTGTTCCACAGATTTGAGGTCTCAGGGTTTTGAAGGTCATGGTTTCATAATTACTGTCTTTTCTAAGGGGACAAATCAAAATGGAACGGTTTGCAAGTTATTCTGAAACTGTATTACTTTCACTGAAAATCCTAAACCCCTTCACATACAGGTGAGAAGTGAGGGAGGGAAACTCCCCAGAAATGCACTAGTAGCTAGGCTTTCTTTGCAGAGGTGGTTATTTTTTAAGCTTTTAATGTCATACCTCGTATCTTGTAAAATTACAAAAAACTGATTCCCTTTTGTGTTGGGAAAATGGTAAGCTAGAGAACAATCCAGTACGGAGGATTAGAGATAACTAGAATCCAGAATCTTTGGCACCAGGAGAACCCCACTGTTCTATTAATTAGTCGGTAGATCATAACATACTCTTCTCTCTTTCTGGGGGGACTGAACACTAAAAAAAAATGCATTTAGATGTATGAAGCAGTCTGTTGGCTGCCTGTACTACCTGAGGTCCATCACCTTTCTGATTATACCACAGTATCTTAAGACTCTGCCACTTTATGTGTTCATTTTTGTGTTGTGCCCTGCAGAATGCAATAGGTGTGATTCTTTGTAAGTGTGAACAGCTTCTGGTTTGTAATCCCATCCCAGCTCTGCTGGTCCACCCCAGAGAACACCGAATTGTGACCAGTGGTGCTCAGAGATGTCACAAGGCCTACTTTTAATAGTCAGAGGGTTTGTATCTACTTGTAGCCTTGAAGAAGACCATTCTTTGAACAGTTTGTTACCCATCATCCTAAGGGGTAAGGTGACTAAGCAGTTTACTTGCCACCTTAATCATCAAAGTTTATTATCAGTAAAGTTTGTTTTGGGGTTTGACCAGAGGTAGTTAAGGGGTTACCAACAGGCAATATTTTTTGACCAAGGGATGGATCACAGAATATACAAATAAGTTTGATGTTTTGCCCTTTCAGAAGAAAGCCATAACATTGACAAGATTAGAAGTCTAATAAACAATGAAAATTGGTATGGAGTCAGTGCAGACAAGACACTATGTCACACCTTTAGGCCTTCTCTCCATACAAAAGCAGCATCTGCTAAACTGAACTCACATTTAAATTAATCAATTTAGTTACGACCCTGAAGCCCTCACATAAACCTAAATGACTTTACAAAAGGCTTATATTGATTTACCTTAAGTAGATATCTTACTGATTTAAGCTAAATCACAAGAAACTTGTTGCAGGCCAGTTTAAAAGTGTTCACACAGATCTGTACTATTTAATTAAATAGACCTGAAAAATAATTTTAGTGAGAACAATACATTGTTTGTATTTAGACTGCCAAAGTTAATGTGCATTTACTTTCCTTTTGCTCATAATAATAATTATTATACAGTTATATGTAAAATAAGCTGTTTCTGTCACATGATGAAACAAGAATTAAAATAAGAACACTATGACAAAATTTCAAAATGCACTGGAATTTTTAGGCTGAGCATAATTATGTGACTGCAAAATTTACACACATTAAAAAATGAAAACCTTCTAAGTGTGTTCACTGGTTTTGTTCTACAAGAAAAGATGTGAGATTACAATTTTTGGAAGTAGACCTTGTTAGGGGACCTTCTTTTTCCCCAGAACAGCATAACCTTGTTATGCCACTGTACTCAGTAGCTAGCTAATTCTCTAAGACAATTGCTCCTCAATCATTAAAGAGAGGTTTCAAATAATTTCCTCTTTCTCTGTTTTCTGAAACTGATAATTGCCTACAAGTCTCCTAGGCAGATGCTGTAACCACCAGATCATGTAGCACTTGGGTCTTTCTTGTCCAAATGAAACATTTACTTCCATGCAGCAGGACAGTTTTCTAAAATAGGAGTTTTACAAAAGGAAGATAATATCCAGAAGATAACTTCCATATCCTGGAACTCAGAAGACCTGGAGTCATGTCCCTTCTTCAGACTTATAAAACTTCAGCAACAGTCAGTAAGGAAGAACTGTCCCAATTACCTTCAAAAACACAATCTAGACTGCAAATGAAAAGGAAAACTGGAACTCAGGTTTGCTGCCAAGCACTGAACACTTCTGCTGTAGTACTGTGAACCCAGTGTTGTTATCTTGTTCTTCCTCCTACTGCTGGAGTTAGTTATTAAAAATAAATATTCACAGGAATATTGGCAGACTATTTCTCTAATTTAAGTTAGGTTAATCTCCTGGGAATTAATGGATTTGGACTATACCTGGGCAGAAGTGGTTTTGTTTCTCTCTGTTCTTTTTTTTACTTCGCCTTTTGTTTTGAGCACTAATTGCACTATGAACCTGAGGAGTCCTTCTGGAGAAAATATTTGTTGAAGCCAGCATGTTTTTATGAGCAGTTTTGGTTGATGGACCAAAAAAAAATGGAGATTAAAAAAATCGCAAGATTAAGTTTATATGCTTTTGAATTAAAGGGGCTACAAAATCATTGGAAGATAATCTGGAAAGTTTTTTAATGAGGAATTTTGTGGGACTAGTTGTAAGCTTCTGGGGTATGCTTCTGAAATCTGAAATTCAAAGGCAGCATAACTTGGAGGGTGGTAGAGACTGTATTATTTGGAGCCATTTCTGACTTCTCAAAGGACAGAACTCAAAATGGTGGGTAAATCTACACAAGTTCAGTCATGTTTTTAAATCTCCACTTTGTAAAGTGTCTCCTTGTAATGAGGAAAAGGATGTTAAAACTGAGATTATAAAATTCAGGTCCTGGGCAAACGTAATGACGATACGCTTTCTTTATTAAACAAGAAGCTATATTTAAAAAAGGTATGAGATGTACAGTTCATAGAGAAATTAAAGAAGTGAGTCCAAATCATTATTCTGGGATGTTAAAGTAGCATGTGAAATAAGTGGCAAAATGAGCAGCAATGATCAATTCATTTTGCTGCTGGAGTGAACAAAATCACAAAGAGACAGTGGGGGCACTGACAGGATGAAACTTTGACACAACAGAGGGCCAAAATGAATTCTTCCTCCTAATAGTTATGAACTGTGGAGGTGGTAATATTCCAGGAACAAAAAGAGATTTTTGCTCACGTTTTTTCCCCTTTCGTTCGTAGCACATGAAACATTAAAAGCCTTTATCACTGTAGGAGAGCAGATTATAATAAGGCAATTAGAATGATCAAAAGCAGACGAAGAATCATGCTCAGAAAAATCATGTATTAGCCTTCAAAAATTATTAGCAATAGAAAAAAAAAATCTTCTACCAAGAGGATTAAAATACGTGACCAGAAATATGGAAAAGAAAGGTGTTTTTGTAGAGTAGTGGGAACTACAGGAACACCCCAAATTTTCTTGGGAAGATATAGAAAACAGTGGTAAAACTACAGCATAGTCAGACAAAACATGCCATCCACTGCTAGGTCTGTTGGCAATGATTTATAAAGAGGACACTGAGACTGACAAATGTGTGGGTTTTGAACGTTGCTAAATGAGTAGATAACATTGAAACAGCTACATGGCAGAAGTTATTGAGGTTTTAGGAAAACATTTGATATTTAGATAAATTTACAAAACCATGAAACATTATATCAGCCAAAACTGCCAAAATAGAATGGAGAGTAGTGTGGACTGAGCAAACATACAGTAATAAACAACAGCATGAGTAGAGAATGTATGATGAACAGAAAATCAGTATGAAAACTGATTCACTTATGCTCTTCACTGTATCATTCACAGGATTACCAGTAACCATGTTTACTGATTTGTGAGAGAAGAAAGAGAATCAACAGCACTATATCAAATTTTGAAAAAGCACCACTGGCTTAATGGAGAATTGAAAATTACCCTGATTGCTCTCCAGTCTTTCTATGTGCTAATGATACACACACTTGCTGGGGTTTCCTGCTTAGTTTGTAGCATCTCAGGAACATCTTAGAAACTATTGATCATGGTGACTGGGAGGAGCTTCAAAGGAGGTATCTGCTGGAACCTAGAACTGTTAGGAATAGCAATATAAACAAGCATAACTAAACAGATATGAAGTTCCACACTTATTTCAGCACTGTCTTTTTATATGCTGCTGCCTCAAAATGAATCGTGTGCTCCCCGTAAAGCCTTATTTCACTAAAGTATTTCCAGTTTGTCAAAAACTATACAGAGTGGTATCACATCCAAAAAGTATTATCTTCTCGTTGGAGAGAAGTGAAGGTAACATTACTGTGATTCATTTGTAACGCTGGGTAATACTTGGAGATGCATCACGGGTACATTTATTATTGTAGTGGAATAAAGCATACTGTGCAAAGCCCTTGAAGAATGGTGTTAGATGTAGGGTGTCTTACAGTACATTACAGCTCTGCTGCTGCACTTAGCACTCGCTTGACACTTCTATTATCCTCTCCCAATTTATTGCTGGGCTTCATATTACAGAAGCATCTAGAAGTCCCAGCTGAAATCATGCCTGCATTGCTCTGCAGAGCTTTTACCCTGAGTGGGAAAGATATGGAAGTGGGAGGGGAAACAAAAGGCTGAAGTGACTTGCCCTGTTCACTCAGGAGGTGAGAGATGGGTCTGTGCTGGAGGCTGGACAGCCACACAGGCAGAGATGTGAACGTGCAGGCATTTGCTTTAGCTCTCTGTGGGTTTGTTAGCTCAGCTCTCTGGTTATACAATCTCACAGTCTTCAGATGAGAACACTTCTGCCAGCAAACAGAATGAGTTTGCACCTACCTATATTAGTACTGAGAGCCATATTCTCACTGAGAGCCTTCTGTTTAAAACCTGTGTTTTCCAGTTTTCATTCCAGCCAACTGGTCATTATATTACATGCCCCATTTGGATGTACTTTTATGTCAGGAATTGTTGCTATCTTATGCCAGCTGGATTACTTGCCTGAAAAACAGGTAGTTTTGGGGTTTTAAAATTTTTTTTATGTAGCTGAGGTGGTCATTTCCAAATAAGCAAATTTTGCTCACCTAGTGTATTTCTAATAGTCACTGCTTACAATGGGATGGGACTGCTATGAGGGAAAATACTGAATAGTTCAGTAACAGAATAGGAATCTACAAATACAATACTGCAATTTGTCTTCAGCTGTTTGCAAAACAAGTTCCTGAATGCTCCTTATTTTAGCTTTTATATTAATCAAAGGTATATTTATAAGTATCTGTTTTAGTCTATATGCCTAGAGAATGCCTTTATTCTTATATGAATTATTAATGGATAAAGATGCTCTATGGTCTTTTCAGAGATGCAAGGGATAATCAGTCTTGGAGATTGCAATGAATGGAAGTATTGATTTCCTAATACGAAGTAATTTGTGTGATCTAAATACAGTGCATACAATATGTGCAAATTGATTCCAGTTAATCATTTTTGACTGTTCTCCTAAATCTTGGTAAGTGAGAACACCGGCTTTCTCTACTTGGATTTCTTGGTGGCTTTCAAAGGATCGATTTTTCCTTTAAATATTTGGGCCCTGATCCAGTTTACCACTTGGTGGCCTGCTTAGATTTAATCATGTGAACATCCATAATGATTTTAACACAAAAAAACACTCTATGCTTAAATTCAAAGGGATGTTGACATATTTTGCTGCACAAAGGTCTAAGCTTGCATCTTATTTGATTTTCATTTGATAGTAATTACTGGACAAAAATATTATCAGCTTCATGTTAGGTGATACTAGATTAGTTTGAAAAAACAGAGCAAAATGGAGTTAAATGAAATGCACCCATTATGCAGCACACATTTACTATACAATCAATAAAAGATTTACAGGATTAATTAATCTAAACAACTCATAAAATTGTTTTAAATCATTTTGATGGGAAATGCATGTCTTGTTAATTTTGAATTTATCAGCCTACAAATAAGTATACACATTTTAAAGGAATGGTAACAGCTCATACTTGTCTGTAATTTCTTTAAATATATTTATTAAGCTATTTTAAATAGAATGGTGATATCTGAAATGTGAAGATTGTACAGCATAAAAAGACAAGCTTGTAGATTAAATAAAACCAGGCATTATTGAAAAAAATGTTTGAAATTCTTATTAGCTTCCATATCCTAGTATCCTGATCACAGTACAAATTGACTTGGCAAATTATAGTTTGCCTATCTGAAGTTTCTGCTACAACTGAATTTAAGTCATAAAGCACCTCTCTACTTCCACTTTCAACCTATGCTTTTGTGGGTTTTTTTGCCTTTAATACAAATCAATTATCTCTGGACTGTATGAATTTCAGTAATATATTGAATAGCAAATTGCATATTATTTTTTTTTCCTGTACTGTATTCTGATGAATCATAATCCTACAAAAAGCTTTCAATCTACACACAAAGACATCTAACATAAGGTCTTATGCAGCTGCATGGCCATATCATTACTCACATCACTTTTTGTATTTTATTATGCATATTTGTTTCAAAAGAGATGTGTTCATTTGAATGTTTATGGAAAGTGACTGAAATAAGTCAGAAAGGCATCATGATGCATCTATAACTGAATGCATATTTGCAAATGCTTAGTGGTGCTACTGATGTAATTTGTGATGTTATATTAAGAGATGGCTTCTAAGTACACTTTGAACGTTGCCCAGTAAGACTGTGGCAGTTTAGAGCCTTCTGCAAAGTGAACAAGGAAATCATAAAAACAAGGGAACTAATTAATGGGAGCCTATAAACAGTGGAATCTTAGTTCTCCATAATTGTAATGCCACTACATGATGGTTCAGTACACATAAATACATGCAAGTGAATAAGTTAAGAGACAACAGAAAAGCACTCTGCAGTAGGGCCTGTCACCTCCCACCTTTTAGGAAATGACCATCTAAAAACCATTACAGAAGTCAACGTGTTCTCAAGAGTGGTTCTGATTTCCAAACCGAGGAGCATTAATAGAAACACAAATTCTGGAAGGATGTTATTTAAGTAACATGTGGAAAAGGGACAGAAATTAAGGTGTGTTTTTAATAACTGATTGTCACCACATAGGAACTTCCATGTTGAATGTGCATTAATTATGTTTGATGCAGAGCACCAGGACTTTCTTTCCTCACATTGCTGTGTGCATACAGTATTGTGAGAAAAGTTTTTGCTTCTTCCAAAAGATCAGAATATGAAAACAGTTTACCCTGTGTATAATAGAGTGGGTCAAGGTATCAATTTTAGCTGGTCACCTACTTCCCCCTGACCCTGTTGATGCAAAGGAGGTCTCAGACAGACTTCAGAGCTATAGAGCCCATTCTGGTATATGATACAGGATTACCACATTGATAACAAATCCATATAGAATATTATTAATTAAGAAATATAACATTTACCATAGCACTCAGATGCCCAGATTATTAATGAACGCTTTTGAAGCTGCAGATTTGTGACAGGTTTTCTTTTAAGAATTTCTCAGCACTTAAGTCTATCTGACTTGTCCTTAAATGCTTCTGCTTCCATGAATTTGATGGGTGAACAAATAAATATGTTCAAGGGAAGGAGGAAAATAACAGAAGTTTAAATGAAATTACAATGTAAGAGTTTTTTTTCCCTAATAGCTGCTTTTACTTTAGTTTTGGTTAAAAGTGTGTTGGTATCAAGGGGAATATCTTTAATATACCAATTCATGCATTTCAACATCCTTCATTGTATCTCGTTTTTGCAAAATGCTGCACTGTAGAGCTTCATAAAGTGAACAAATGGAGGTAATTAATTCCTTTTCAGTATTTGTGCTTAATCTAATGTTTTTAGAAGTCTAAAACTAACCCTAAAGAGAATTATATGAGGATCTGATGAGACTGAAATTATATTTAATTATTTCCTATACAATTACGTAGAAACTGTGCTCATATTTTGGAGTGATGGACACCTGGATGATTTAATTCAGATCCTGGCTGTTTGTCTTACTGGAGCACAAACACTTTACTGCTCTTAGAGCATGGAATATGTTTTCTTACTCATAACAGCTGCTGACCTGGACATGAATGCACAACTCTAAAGTAAAACCTGTGAACAGCAAGGCGATGCTAAAAACGTTGTGTGTATGAAGACTCTGAAACCCATGAGTTAAACGAAAGAAGTGGGGTTCAAAGGCCAGGGTAGAATGTCTGGTCCTTCAGGAGCTGTGGGATGGGGATTCAGCCCATCAGGGAGCTATGTCATACCCTGGCCACCTGTTCCAGGAGTCCCTGCCAGCAGACCAAGAAGCTTCATTCGTACTCAGGCTCTCCAGACACAGGTCTTGCCTTTGTGTTCTGTGTGTTCCCTTCTGCCCTGAGTCCTTCTGGCTGCTGCTCTGCCTTCTGGAATAAGGCTACTTCAGGTCCACTCTGGCCACTGCAGCAGCTTCTCAGATGTGTGATGCTATTGAAATAATGTACTGTTCTCTCAATTTTGTTTAGTTCAGTAAAACTTGAAGAGCATTTTAATACAAGACATGAAGCAAAAGATATTTTGTCAAAGTAATGTTTTTCTCTTCACCTCTGGCTCTCATTTTGCTATTGTCAAGCACGAAATGACAGGTTCACATTCCAAGTGTTTTTGTCTTGACAGTACATTTCTTAATACTGTCTTATTTTTGGTGGTATTTCTGCTTTAATTTCCTGTTGTGTATTAGAGGCAGAACACAACACTTGGAACTCTTGCAAAGCATGTGTTTTGGGTAATCAAAAAATGTGGTTTGGCATCTTTATTCATCTGTGTGGGACAGCAGTAAAGAGTGGTCTTTTAGGCCTTAAATCAAAGAAAGTAACTGAACTATCTAGAAGAAATTCTGACAAGTTTTCTTGACATTAACCTTATTCCTTCAAGAATAATAGAATATTTTTAAGATGGAGGAACGAGACATGAGGAACTTTGCTTACATTCTCAGGTATTCTGTCAGTCCTGGCCATGGTTAATCTCTTTTCCAAAGACTCATGCCTGTACTCCACACAAGGTTCCTAGAGTAAAGGGGCTTGCATTCAAGTTCTTTAGGTGAAAGATGGGTCATACAAGGCTGGCGCTTTAAAGAGAAACAATATTAACATGGAAGTTTCTCAAGCATGAGGAGGAGGACTCTCAACTTGTTTAACCTTATTTTGTTGGGGATTCTGAAATATTTAGTTTTATTTTAGCTGGTGAGAAATCTCTTCAGAGATTCTGAATCCCTTTCTTTTCTATTTTAAACACTGTAGGTTTTTTGTTTCTTTTTCTTTTAACCTGAAAGCTCTTTCAGTTTTCATTGTTCATAAATTTCCTCTTCACTTGACTGAAAATGTTTAAGCCAGGAGCTTAATAATTCAACTGCCAAGTAAGAAGAGTCATAGCTTTCCTTCTTGGGGAAAATGCTTGTTAAAGCATTCTGCCAAAACTGTGGAGACCTGTGTCATCAATTTCAAAGCCTTAGCAGAATTCCAGCCTGATTGTCACTGCAGCTTGATTGAGCTGTGGGAGAAAGCAACTCAGAAATGAAGAGGCTGACTCGATATCAAATTGCTTAATGTGGAAACAAATGAGTGTCCTGTGTCTAACACACTGTTCACCAATGCTTATCCAAGTAAGAGCCACATAAACTTTGTTATACATAAATATAGCTTTAAATCTTAAAAAAAAATCAGCTTTAATACAGTTCAGTTGATCATGTACAATAATGAGGATTAAAGTCAAATCTAACTTGTTCTTTCACGTAGTTGAGGATTAGCTGGATCTCTGAATGTCACTTATATTCAGCAGTAGTGCTTCATAGATGGCTGTGTAAGAACCACCTTTGAAAGACAAGTACAGGTACTTTGAAGGCACAATCAGTATATAAAATCATTGCATGTGGGTAAGTGTTGCTCCAGGACACGAGAGAGAACACAAATACACGAGAGATTTCAGAAGGGCTAAAAGGGCTGTATGTTTATTAACTTCCAAATTTATAGATTTCTTAACCAGGACAAGGATTGGGTGAACAAGGTCACTTCCTCTACAAACACTGGCTACAAGAGATGCCCATCAGGGTATTTTTACCATAGTGCAGGTAGGTAAACATTCTTACAGTTAGGGAAACATAGCTATTGTTTACATGAAAAACTGTGAGAACTCTGACTCCAAAAGTAAAACATCAGAAAGCTGAGAGAACCAGGCAACAGGTAAGTAATACCAGTTTAACTTTGTCTCACCTCCTTGGTATCACTCAGCTCAACAGCATCCTGTCTCTCTGAGCTGCAGGATTACCATGTGAATTCCTATTTCTTCATCTCAAACTCTGCTTTCTTTGTGGTTGGGAGAACCACGGAGCAGAGACTTCATCTCAAGTAGGCTCCACTCTTTCCAGCTATTCACAAAACCCACATCAATATGTACAATGTATTTGTTGCTTTGTGCTGTTACTGCCAGCATCTGGAAGACGTGCAGAACATTTTACTGATCATTTTCTCTTTAATGTCAAGAACAATTCATTGCAACTCCCTGTGCATAATACAGTGGAAAAAAAAAAAAAAAAGGAATCAAAGAAAAGTGTTTTTCCTTAAACTGTGGTGGTTTAAGCTTAACCACTTTTACTTAAAGACACTACTTTAGCAAAACTATTTTTCTGTCTAGGTTTGAGCTGTGTTCTTACTTTTGAAAATAGATTGTATATCAGGAATATTTTCCACCTCTTGAATGTGTTTATTTCTTTCCTAACCATTACAGAGAATAAAAACCAAAGAAGCCTGTTTGTAAAGCCCTTAGGATGCAAAACTGCATTTTTAAGCTGATAATGAAAGTTGAACGTATATTTTTTTAAATTCTTTATTTTCCCTGACGATCCTTATCAAAAATATGAATGTGCAAAATAAAACATCTAGTAGAAAATGAGGGACAGTACTCTGTAATAAATCTACCACTAGTTTCTAAGAATTTTGGCTATTTAATTTACTTATTCAGCTGAAGCCTGAATAACGAGGAACATTAAGATTAAATCTCTCAAGAAATATCAGGTTCTGAGTAAGAAATCCTACTGCAATCCTTCTTCTATCCAAGGACTAAGCTGCAGGTGAGATAATTGCCTTCGAGGTGGGCAGAACTGGAGCATCTGTTAGAGCCTACACCAACCTGAATCTCCAAGTAAACAGAAATGCTGTATAAGAGGTCTCATTTCTTTCTATATTTTTGCTGGGTATGCTACTTCTTCTAGGAAGGTATACCTTAAAATGACCTGGGCTTGCCACTAAGATTTATACAAGAGAAGTTTAAATTATTAGTTAGAAGAGATCTAGCATTTTATGCAGAACTTGCAGACATCTCATTAACTTTTTCCTGAGAGTATTGGTAACGCAGTGTGTGAGCAGAGAAAAATGAAAGAGCTGTGCTGGTCAGCCAACATATTCAGTCACAACAGTTGACAATGGTTTTGACTGTTGTAGTAGGGATCAAGTTATTAATAGTGAACCAAAACTGAGAAAAACTACATTGAAATTTGGAACATGGCAGTCTTGTTAGCCTGGACATGTCTCTGTGTGTGGTTAACCTTTGTCACTCAGAGGGTTGTGTCTTTATTTTGCTCAGTGAAGTTGCCATGTTGTCATTTGGACATCCTGTCACTCATCAGCAGGATGATTGTGGTAGAAAGTGGTACTGAGACTCTGAAAGGTTTGTTCTCTACATGAGAGCCAGAGGTTTGTTCTCTTAGCCTGTACAACAACTTATCTGCTGTGTGGTAATGAAGCTTCCTTTTAAGTGTATTCTCAAGTTCTCTATTAACAGTAGAAGTCCTGGGTTTGTATTGTAGTACTTCAGGATTTCCCTTAATCATGCTTCCTATTAGAACAGTGTTATTATGGGCCAGAAAGCCACATAATATAAAGGGTCTGAGCTTCTGGCTTTTTGTCTTTGCCTTTCCAGTACTAAAAAAGGTAAATTACCAAAGGGAATGCATTGCACTATTGGTTCTTTGCAAACAATAATAATGAAAAAGAGTGTGTATAGTTTGTTAGAAATTATATGGCCGCCAAAACCATCTTTATAATTTTCCTATAGATTTTTATTTT
This sequence comes from Lanius collurio, assembly GCA_020086605.1. Taxonomy (NCBI): domain Eukaryota; kingdom Metazoa; phylum Chordata; class Aves; order Passeriformes; family Laniidae; genus Lanius; species Lanius collurio. The sequence continues at coordinate 1,434,588 of JACBWW010000034.1, read as the reverse complement.
CAGTTCTCCATTGATTCTCATATTTACTGCATTTTCTTTTGAAATTAGATAGCTTATTTTGCCTATCATGGATACAGCTGAACATTGAAGGTTCAGCTCAAATACTGTTGGATGTTTCTTTGCATAAAGACAAAAGATACCAAGAGAGTCAGTTTGGGGGAAAGGAAATAGAAAAGAGCAGTATTAAGAAAACCCTAGTTCTATGAAATTAAATACAGAAAGGAATTCAATATTTTTGGCTTTGCATTTGCAAAATGCTTTTGGATTAAGTGCTGCCTAAATACTAGTTGTGTTATAGAACATTAGGATTTTATATTTTTGCTCAGAAATGTTTAATGGACACACCTTGTTAACCTAGGTAAAAGTGACAACTGACTTTGTCCAGGTATTTGATGGTGTAGCCAATTAGTGATGAAACCCAAGACAGCAGATACTGACAGTGCAGAGGGGCAGGTTGGTCTTCCTGAAGTTGTTTCTGGACTGTTCTTGCCTTTTATTTGTCTTGTCTTATGCTTTTGTGTAAAAACACAAGATTAAAATATATAATTAGTTTGACTGACTTAGCTGGCTGAAGGGCTTTGTACAGATGGCTTAAAAGTCTGTTATTCCTGATGGAAACTATTCCATTAGATGCATTTAAACACAGTGGACAGAAAGAATAAACAAAGTACACTTTCTTTTGTTGACACTACATAGTATGTCATATAAAACTTATCATGTGGACTTGTTGCTAGAAGGAAGATGTTTTAAGCATTTCCAGTGGGAAGAAAAGGTAACATTTCTATAAAGAAGGAACAAAAATTTCTTTGTTTTTCTTACCTCTTGCCACTGTTCTGTAATGGAGACAAAAATTCTGAATGTATGGGCAGTAAAAACCCTAAAGCACTTAAGACAACAAACAGATAAATACAAGATTTTAATTTCAGGGTGACAGAAAAAATATAATTTCTAACAGATTTAATTCTTCAGAACTACTCTCTTGAGAAATGAAAAGTCAAAAAACACTTTTCAAGTGCAAATGTGTGAAAATGTATGGTTTCTCAAGGATTATTGTGCTCTATTCACGCTTTTAAAAAGAAGCAGCTTTCTTCTAGGCCCTAAACATAGAAATCCTTTGGTGCTGTGAGATATTATGTACCTAAAAAGATACAGAATGGAGACACACAAATTTTGTGGTTGAATTTGTACTTGAAATGTGAAGTATTGCTAAGCCTGAAGGCAGAGGAGGAGATAGTGTCAGGATGTCTGGAGTTTTATTCCCCAGATATTAAGCAAGTGAATCTCACCACATCTGCACTTGCAGGAGCTCCTGTCTAAAAGAAAAAGACATTCTTGTCTTAAAAAATTCAATTAAGCTGTCTTGCTTGTTTTTTTACTTATTTTGATGGTTATGTAGGAAGGGCACATATTTCTTGAGTGTGTGCATACAACTTCAGTCTGAGACACCACTGATACAGGGAATTGAAGATATTTTTCCCTCCAGGGTGCTTGCAGATGATGTGTAATGCTGTGATTTTCCTAGCAGCAGCTCCAGTCGATCCAGCATAGTTGTTACCAAACAGCTATAAACACAAGGGTGGAAATTCTCTCTCTTACGCGCCTGTAATGTTATTTGCATATACAATTAAGGCAAAGAGCAGAAGAGGCACGTAGTTATAGGATACTGTGTCTTGAATCCTAGATCCATGGCTGTTCAAGGTGGCTGGAATTTACAGAAAGCACAGCTGATGTTCATTAATCCTGATGTTCTCTCTTCCCTACTTCACTATTTGTTAAGCGTCTTTCATTGCACTCTGAAATATTAATTCCCTTTTTTTTCCTGCTACTTCTAAAAATTTATTTCATGAGCAATTGTTGGTGACTGTGTCTACTAGGAAAGAGAGTAGCTGTTCTCGAAATGTTAATTGATTTGCAATTTAGCTGTCAAAAAAGACCCCGGAAGGAAACCACAATAAAACTTAATTTTCAATTAAGGCAGAGTTGCCACAGCAGTGCTGTGAGATGCTGTGCAAGACTCCACATCTAGGCTCTTGGAGATGGGGCATGCCATGGAGGTATTGTCTTTGGCCCCTAAAGGAAGGGAAGAAATCAGCCTCAGTGTAACTCTCTTGGATGAGTCAGTTGGGGTATCATTAGCTGAGATGACTGCAGGTCAGGCAGGATTCAAAGGTATGACAGTAGAGATCTGGGAATAAGAGAGGGAAAAACAGACTTTTGCATAGACTCTCCCACATCATTCAGCCCAGCATTCCTTGTTTTTTACCATATTATGAAGAAAAGGAACAGAAAAATAAAGATCTGTCTTTCCAGCTACTAGAGTTAAAAAAAAAAAAAGCCTAAAATTTGTGTTCATGAAAAGTTGAGTTGCATAATTTTCTTTGGTTAGCCTTTTGTGCAGAAGCACAGAGGGTTTCTCACTATTAGTGGCCTTTTCTTGTGGGAAAAGACATCTTGGCAGTAGATGGCAGTGCAGTTCTTTCATTGCAGAATTTGTGACAGCAGCATAAATCCAACATTTACAAAGCACAGCCTTTTCCAGATGCAGGCCTCAGGGCCTTATTCAGTCCTGCAATTCACTTCTTATTGCTGGGGATGTCTCGTTAGGAGATTAACTGTTTAAAATGCAGTGCTAATGTGAAAGTTTTAATTGGGAAATCCTGTGCATGTTAAATTAATCTTAAGTACTTTTATCTAGAATGCCTGCTTCCTTTCCACAGCGCTTTGTATTTGCAACCACCTCATTCTTTTGCATGATATTAAAAACTTGAAATCGAGCAACAGTGCTTTTTACATTGCTGAAAATCCTTAAGAAAGATGGTTTCTGAAGCCTCCTAAATCCTGAAGTGCAGGTGTTGGTAAATGGAATGGTAGCAGTACTGTAGTATATTGACAGACAGTTTGTGTCCATGGAGAAAATGCAGGGCAAAGGTTTCATCCTAACCACAGCTTATGTTTCATGGATAAGCATGGTGCGCAGTAGGAAATTGTGAGAGCAACTGGGATTTGCAGTTTGAAAGAAAAGCAGATAGTAACTCGGCTAAACATTTAGGTTGAGATTTTCAAAGTGGCCTTTGGGATTTTGTAGACTGGAATCTTGGGCTGTTTATAAAACCCTCAGTCCTTAGGCCTGTTTTCTTTTCTTTAGGGCTTGTGCTGTTTTTAATTTGACCACATCATTTAGATAACTGTAGGGAGTGATATATGATAGAAGGAATACATTGTTATATGTAGAAAGGAAGAAACTGAAGTTGCAACTCAGCCAAGCTACAAATTCTGTTCCAGATCTTACTTTAT